>JXCR01111389.1:313995-342512 GCA_002079205.1 Phalaenopsis hybrid cultivar | reverse complement strand
AATGAAAGCCAGTAATTCGCAAGAGCATAATTACTTACAACTCGTAGGAGCATAATCACATGCAACTTCCAGGAGCATAGAAAAATTGTTGCCCACGCAGAAGAGTGTACTTATTGTTCAAGAGGGCGAGTCCCTCGACTAGGCATTCATAGAGATAGAAGGCCTACTTATCCAATGATAGCAAGACTTGGTCGAAATGCATGACCAAACAAGCCAAAATAGACTTCCACCGATATGGAAGGGGGTACCTTTGACCAAGAAAAGGAGATTATCATATTTTTCTGCATTCAAAACATAGGATTTGACAAATTTGACCAATTGTAAACTAATGAGGACAAATCAATGGATTTCTTGCATTCACTACACTAAGCATAAGGCAGTAAATCGACCACAAGGCATAACAGAGCAAAGTCAAGTGCCTGATTTACTCCTGCTATCGAAATGCCAGAGTTCGGCATTAGAATCCAAGTTAACCTAGGTCAACCCAAATAAAACATAAACCTACCTGGGTGTTCCCAACGCAATATGTGTGCTTAGTGTGTAATTACTTCAATTTCAATCCTAGAAAACGGTGCCAAAAACTTGACTCATACTGCTCGTATGTGCTCTTAATTGAGTGTTATTTAACAAATAATTCTTGTTTTTCTCTACAATTCAATTTTACACACTAGGGAAACTATGCAAGTGCATGTATCACTTCATGTAATATACAACTTTTTTTTAGTTCAAAAGTACTGATCCCACGGGGAAGGAAAGACTCTTTTATTGACTTAGTAAAATTCTACTTAAACTGAAGGTAAATTATCTAGGAATTAAGGTTGAAATTGCATGTGTATAAAGAAGTAACTAATACCTACAAATTCTATTTCTAAACTTAAAAGAAAATACTAAATGTTTCAAAACTAGTTTTATGTAGAAAACTTTAAATTATATGAAAATCCTTCTCCTTGCAATGAGATCATAATCCTTGTAATAATAGAATGTTTATAAATTTAAAATGTAATTTTGTGTAAAATAGGAGCATACATATTCTTTACTCTCTTCCAAGTGCATAAAGAATATTGGCTAACATAGAGCTAACTTCCTAAATCCTTGGTTATGCTAGGTAGGTTCTAGCCTCTCACTCTAGAATAACCATAAAAGCCCTCAATTAGGGCTAACTTAACCATAAGTTCCAAATTATTGGTCAATTTGGTTCAGGTTCCAGCGTGTCACCCTAGAATTACCAATTTACGCCCGTCAAATATTATCTCCTTAACTACTTGCACTCACCACAAGATTACTTTTTTATACATCCTAAGGTTAATGTAGTAATTACTATATGAGGAAAAGCATAACCCTTATGGGACTCTAAGTTTTCACAATATGTTTTAACTTATTAATTGGCCAAGATGTATAAATAAATTAAGCATGAAATAATATACCATCACAATATTGAAACAAAAGCAAGTTTAAACAATTCTAATCCTACACAGGATTATTTCTCATCACAAGGAGAAGATAAAGAAAACTACTCAAATTTCAAAGGAAAAATATAACAACACAAGGACTGATATTTGAAATCAGATTTACACAATAAAATTTAACAAAACTCAAATAAAATTACAAAACACTTTTGTCAAAATCCTCCTCAAGCAAATTTCCATAAGTTCCTTTAAAGAAATCTCAACTCTCCTTACAATCTCACTCCAATAGACACACCCCCTCAACTGATGAGATACACCCCACACACCTGCCTTCTCTTTTCACTTGAATAGACATCTCTATAATAACCCTCGAAATCTTCACGAATCACTACAGATGCCCCTTCAAAATTCATCCAAATATATTGCATCTCTTAAAAAAAAGTAATAATGACGTTTATGTGCCCAACCGTGATGGCTAGGCGCCCAGCAATGGTGCCTAGGTACCAGTCACTAGAAGCAATAAAATAACTGTCAGGAGCCTAGGCGCCATGATAAATTTTTCTTCTTCTCTCCATTTGACTCCAAATTATTCCATTTTTGCTCCATTTGCTCTAATCTTTTAACCTTCTATACCTTTAATAAAAAATACAGAATACCTTTCATTAATTTCAATCTAACTAAAAATAAGCATTAAATGTATAGAAAAGAATAAAGTATTTTTAGGCATGTCAAAATCTCCCAAACTTCATTGTTGCTTGTCCTCAAGTAACTCACTTATTTTAGTAACCACATACTTTAACTAATGGTAGTGGATTTCATTAAAGATTCCATTAGTTTTGTCTCATAAATGAGATAGTGTAACTTTAGAAAAATTTTCAATAACTTAAGTTAGAATTAGGGTATAAGAATATCTAGTAATTAAGTTAGGAATTCTAATTTTATGTTCATTTCAAAAATAATTGTAATTTGACAGACTTAGGAATCCTAGAAGATTTAAAAAAAAGAATTATATGAGAAATTTAATAGTAAGTTTGACAAATACATTTAAAATTGATAATAAGCTCATAAATGCAATTAGTTTTCTTCTATTTAGATGATTCAAGCGAAACCAAATTTTAATTAGGCATCATCCTCAAGCTTCCCCACATATTTTCTTTTTACTTTTCTTTTCCGTTTCTTTTTTTTATTTCTTTTCTTTTAGTGTCATTTAAATCCTTACTCTTTTGTGTGAGGATTACTAAATCTAGATAGCATTTAATAACTTTGATCTTCATTATTCTCCACCTAAAGTTGAAAACTTATCACAATTCCTTACTTGAAAATGTGTATTAGTTTTAAAAATTATTTTTCATAGAGTTTCAATTCCTTTTAAAGTGTAAATCTAAGATTCCTAGTATTTCAAAAATACATTTTTTCTACTACAAACCGTAAAAGCATATCTCTATTCCCATGTAACAAATATTTGAACTCTAGAACTACCCTTTATCACCAAAATAATTTACTTAAGTTTATCATAACAGTCACAGATTCAAAAATATAGTTCTCCCAAGATAACAACACACATTTTAGGTCATTTTAAAATAAAATTTATAAGCATTCTACTAAAGACAAATAAAGTTTAGTTTCTAAAAGTTTTCTTCCCTCCCCCAAACTTGAATTTTTAAGAAATTTAAAACATTTAATAAAGAAATGTAAGCAAAAAGAAATTTTTATCATTCTATCAAGTGTTCTAAGCATGAAAATCATATTGGTATAGTCAATAAAGACTGGTGTGCAAAAGAAATTAATTCTCAATTAAACATGTTAAAACATGAAGATTTGTTAAGGATTATTCTATCACACAAGCAGACACATATATAAACTAGAAAATAAAGAAAATAATAGTACAATAAAAACAAAAAGTACAAAATCCACAAAGCCATAATAATAAATAATAATAAGTCCAACACACCGAAATATCTAAAGATAAAATAACAAAATCATAAGCAACAAGGAAAAGAAGTACACCTGAACTCATAACAAACTACTACTCATTATCATGCTCATCATCATCATCTTCTTCTTCTATAGGATTACGACGTTCAAACCTCAGATATTGTAGATAAGAATGAAGCTATTTAGTCTTATCTCCTTCAAAAAAGTTCACAAGAGAAGTATTAAAACTTTCCTCGTAATCACTTTTTCATTTGAGGTAAGAGTCCAAGTGTTTCAAATGATCTTCAATGTCCTGCAAATGACTTTATACAAAGATATATCATCTTGCAACTCTTATACACGATTAAGCTTAGCGATCATGCTTCTACTCTTTCTCCTTTTAAACTAAAGTGTGGTTTTGTTTTGTCCATGGATTCTGAATAGTTTTCTTTATCTTTCTCCTTAAATTGACAAGTAATTAAAAGTGTCAGATGGAAGTTATGGAGAGTATTGATCTTTAATGTTAGAAGAAGTTTTGATGATTTAAATCCATGTATTTCATTTACTTTTTTATTTGGCCTATCCAGATAATAAAATTTGTAGTGAGAACATTTAAGAACTGGGTTGGTATTATCTCAGTCAACAATTAGAAAGAGTCACATGAGGTTGTATGAATGAGAATGTAATTCACATGATTTAATGCAAATAAATAGGGAAATAATCTTTAAAGGGTGTAGAGTAAGAGGACTTTAATGTGATGTGTATAAATAGCGAAATATTCATTGAAGGGTGTAGAGTTAGAGGACTTTAAAGTGACAGGTTAAAGTCCCCAACTTGGTTTATTGTTTAGGTTATGATATGAGATGTTAGCCCCCAGGTGGAGGGAATCGAGGGAACTCTAGAGTGAGAGCTAGTATCTTCACCCCAGGTGGAGGGAATCAAGGGGAAACATTCATTGATGGGTGTAGAGTTAGAGGACTTTAAAGTGACAGGTTAAAGCCCCCAACTTTATTTATTGTTTTAGGTTCTGATATGAGATGTTAGCCCCCAGGTGGAGGGAATCGAGGGAACTTTTGAGTGAGAGCTGGTATCTTCCCTACCTAGCCAGTCTTCAGAACTATTCAAACTTTAAATTAGCTAATGTTCTTTATAGTATTTATATTTAGGGTAAAGAACATAATTGCTCCTATATGGCACAACATAATTTGCATACTACCACAACAGAATTTCTATGCTTATTACTGATTCATGATAAGGAGAAATATATTTTCAAATCCAGTGCTTTTCTTTTACATAAACTCAAGTTATCTTTTTAAATTGTTAGTGTTTTTTTAAATTATCAAAAATACCAGAAATAATTGAATTTTAATTACTGCAAATACATCTCTTGTTTAAGTAATTGTTTTTTTTAAATAGAAAGTTTGTTGTTCAATAGAGCATATTTCATAATTTCCCTGTGGGTTTGAAGTTCAGGTCTTAATAAAAAATTCCTATATTACTTGATAACGATACGTATACTTGCATAGTATCCCTATATATATATATATATATATATATATATAAATTGAAAAGATAAATTCTTATTTTCTTCAGGTTCAAGTTTTGACTCTATTGCAAAGTAAGGAAATATAAGTGAAAATATAATCATATACATTGTTATACTGTTGCATATAAATAATCAGGATCATGTTTTTTGCGCTGTTGTCGGGGATATTAATTGAGTTAAAAAAAATTTCTATTTTTAGAAAGTCTTATTTAAACTTTAACTATTATTGTATTTTATTTTGTGTGTTTTAATTTTTTTATTTTATGTTAGTGTATGCATAGTTCAGGTTTTGAAGGACTAGTGCCCTACAATTCTAAATTAGAGAGAACTGTTAAAAAAATTAAAAATATCAAAAAAATCAAAAATATTGAAAAATCTAAAAAAATTACTGAAATGACAAGCCAAAACAGTCAAAATGCTGAAATTCATCAAGAGTTTTGACCTTTACGTGATTATGCCAACCCTACTGTAGATGAACTTCATTGTACTATTCAAAAACCTATTGTAGTTGCTAATTCATTTAAGCTTAAACTTGCTATTATCCAAATGGTATCAAATAATCAGTTCGGGGGATCACCAATTGAAGATCCAAATTTACATCTTGCCAATTTTTTAGATTTGTGTGCTACATTTCAATATGATGATGTATCTGATGATGCCATAAGACTTAGGTTATCTCATTTCTCACTGAAGGATAAAGCTAAGATGTGGTTGAACTTGTTAGCACCTGGAACTATTAAAACTTTGGGTGATTTAGCGCAAAAAATTCCTTGCTAAATATTTTCCACCATAAAAAACTGTGAAGCTTAGAAATGATATTACATCTTTTAATCAGTTTGAAGGGGAATCTGTTTATGAAGCATGGGAACGATTTAAAGAACTCTTAAAAAAGTGTCCACACCATGTTATACCAGATTTATTAATAATTCAAACTTTTTATAATGAATTAGTTAGATCTTTTAGATCTATTATCGATGCCGCTGCTGGTGGTTCATTGATGTCAAAAATATTTCATGACGCTTATATTTTAATTGAAGAAATGACTACCAATAATTTTCAATGGCCTTCTGAGAGGGTGAATCAAAAGAAAGTACCAAATATTCATGAATCTGATGCATTTACTATGTTAGCAAATCAAATTGTTGCAATTTCATGAAAGCTAGACCAATTTGGAATGAATTTTTATCAACTAATTTCCATGATTGAAGAGAATTTATTAGGACAAATGGTAGATTCTCAAGCATCATTAGAAACTTTGAATTGTATAAATAATAAGCAAAATAACCCATATTTAAATTATTTTAACACAGGTTGGAAGAACTATCCCAACTTTAACTGGAATAACACTACAGGTGGTAATAATCAACAATGGGGGAACAATCCAGGAAACCCATTGAGAAACTGGAACAACCAAGGAAATGATATTTATAGATCTTCTTATCCTCTAGGTTTCAATAGTAATTCAAAATTCAAGGAGAAGAAGTTATATATGTAAGAAGTGGTGTTACAACTGAGAAATCAGTTACAAAGTCAAGGAGCTACAATTAGAAATGCTGAGAACCAACTTGAAAAAATTGCAAATTCCTTAAGTAATAGATCTCAATGAATATATATAAGAAGTGGTGTTACAACTAAGAAATCAGTTACAAAGTCAGGGAGCTATAATTAGAAATACTGAGAACCAACTTGGACAAATTGCAAATTCCTTAAGTAATAGATCTCAATGAACACATCCTAGTAATATTAAAAAAAATCTGAAAGACTACAATAAAGAGCAAGTAAAAGCCATTCGACATTGAAGTGAAAGAGAGTTGGAAGGTAAGATTAAAAAAGAAACTGATGTAGAGAGAGAAGAAATTGAAGAATCAAAAGTGGATGCTCCAAAAGATTCTGAAAGTCCTATTTCTCCATTGAAGATTAACTTAGAAAAACCACTACCTCCATTTGCTCAGAGACTTAGTCAACCAAAGTTGGATAATCAATTTTCAAAATTTCTAAAGATTTTTAAGAAGCTTACCATTAATATTCCATTTGCTAAAGCCTTAGAACAAATGTCAAGCTATGTAAAGTTTTTGAAGGATATTCTCAAAGGAAAAAAGAAGTTTGAAGATAATGAAACTGTTGCACTTAGTGAGGAGTGTAGTGCTATAATTCAAAAGAAGCTTCCTAAAATGTATAAAGATCCTGGTAGCTTTACAATTTCATGTGTAATAGGAGATAGATCTTGTGGGAAAGCTTTATGTGATTTAGGTGCAAGCATTAACCTTATGTCATTATCAATATTTAAAAGATTGGGATTAGAAGTAATAACCCCTACTACTGTAACTCTGTAGTTAGCAGATCATTCAATAACATACCCTAAATGAGTTATAGAAGATGTCTTACTGAAAGTGGATCAATTTATCTTTCTTGTTGATTTCATTATGCTAAATATGGAGGAAGATAAAAGGATACCTATTATTTTGGGGATACCTTTCCTTGCCACGGGAAAAACAAAGATAGATGTGCAGAAAGGGGAATTAACAATGCACGTCAATGATCAAACTATTACTTTTAACTTTTCAAGATCAATAAAATATCCTACAAAAGGTAAAGATGATGAATGTTATAGAATGGATGTTATAAGATATATGAGTGAATGTCATTTCAAAAGTACTTATGACAAAAAATCTGAAGTACAAAATTTGGAACACGAGAAAGAAAAGAATTTAATCAATGTGAAGATCTTTTTAAGGAAGATCCAAACTATGTTCAAGAAAGTTTTAAAATTCTGGACACGATAGATAAAGATAAATCATTTTGTCCATAAATTGGAAAACCTCCAGAACTTGAGTTGAAGTTAGTTCTCGATCATTTAAAATATGCCTTTTTCAAAGATTCGTCTACTTCACCAGTTATAATTTTCTTGAAGTTAACGATGAAAGAAGAAGAAAGATTGATAAAAATTTTAAAAGATTTTAAGAAAGCCTTTGGATGAACAGTAGCTGATATTAATGGAATCAGTCCTTCAATTTGTATGCATAGAAAACATATGGAAGAGAAATGCAAACACAGGGTTGATCCTCAAAGGACATTGAATTCTGTTATAAAAGAAGTTGTTAAGAAAGAAATTTTAAAGTAGTTAGATGCTGGAATTACCTACCCTATTTCAGATAGTGCATGAGTTAGTCCAATTCATTGTGTTCCAAAGAAAGGAAAAGTAACTGTGACTGTGAATGAATTTAATGAGTTAATAACTACTAGACAAGTTACACGATGGTGAATATGCATTGATTATAAAAAATTAAATCTTGCCACTAGAAAAGATCATTTTCCATTACCCTTTCTAGATAAAATGTTGGATAGCCTAGCTGAGCATAAATACTTTTATTTTCTTGATGGATATATTGGTTAACACCAAATACAAATAACTCCTGAGGATCAAAAGAAAACAACTTTTACTAGTGCTTATGGTACTTTTGATTTTAGAAGAATGTCCTTTGGTTTATGTAATGACCCTGCTACATTTCAAAGATGTATGATGATATTTTTTTTTAATTAATTGAAAAAGGGATTTAAGTATTTATGGATGATTTTTCAGTGTTTGGAACTTCATTTGATTCATGTTTAGAACAATTATCAAAAGTTCTTAAGCACTGTGAAGAAACAAATCTAGTCCTTAATTGGGAAAAATGTCAATTTATGGTAGCAGGAGGAATTATATTAGGACATCAAATATCAGAAAATGGTATAGAAGTAGATCCTGCTAAAATTCAAGTGATCACTAATTTACCTTATCCAATGAATTTAAGGGAAATTAGAGGTTTTTTAGGTCATGCTGGATTCTACAAGCGATATATTAAAGACTTTTTAAAGATTGCTAAGCCTTCATGCCATTTACTGGAGAAAGATGCAATTTTTAATTTTGATGAGGAATGCCTAAAAGCTTCTAAATTTATAAAAGAAAAATTAGTCACTACAGCAATTATAGTTTCACCAGATTGGGTAAAAAATTTTGAATTGATGTGTGATGCTAGTGATTATGCTATTGGAGTTGTTTTAGGATAAAGATATGATAAATTTTTTTAAAGTAATTTATTATGCTAGTAAAACTCTTAATGAAATTAAAATTAATTATACCTCAACTGAAAAAGAGTTATTAACAATAGTATATGCATTTGGTAAATTTCAATCTTATTTAATTGGAACTCATTATGTAGTGCGTACATATCATTCTGTTATTAAGTACTTAATGAAAAAGAAGGATGCTAAACCTAGACTTATAAGATGAATTCTTCTTTTGCAAGAATTTGATTTTGAAATAGTGGATCGAAAGGGAACTGAAAATCAAATTATTGATCATTTGTCAAGACTTGAGTTAGAAAAACCTGTCTATTTTGAAAATGAAATTAATGAACATTTTTCAGATGAAAAATTGATCAATATTAACAAGTGGCGTGTTTCGTGGTATGCCGACATTGTAAATTTTCTTGTTAGTGATATTATATCCTATGGAATGACATACCAACAGAAAAGTAAGTTTATTTTTAAAGCTAAGACTTATTTTTGGGATGACTCATTTTATATAAACAAGGAAAGGATTTGATTATTCAAAGATGTGTACCATTAGAAGAAACTTATGAAATTATCCAAAAATGTCATAATTCAAATTTTGGAGGACATTTTGGTGTTGATAAAACATCATACAAAACTTTGCAATCTGAATTTTATTGGTCTACTATCTTTAGAGATGTTAATGCTTATATTGAAACTTGTGATAGATGTCAATGAGTAGACAATATTTCTAGAAGAAATGAGATTCCACTAAATTATATTCTAGAAGCTGAAATATTTGATTTTTGGGGCTTATATTTAATGATACAATTTATACCATTCTTCAGAAATTTATATGTACTATTAGCAGTGGACTATGTATCCAAATGGATAGAATTTGTTGCTTTACCTCGATGTGATGCTCAAAGTGTTGCAAAATTTCTAAAAATGAACATATTTTGTACGTTTGGGATGCCGAGACTTGTCATAACTGATGGGGGGAGTCATTTTAAAAATGCTATAATGGAGAAGTTATTAAAGAAATATAATAAATTATATAATTGTTATTATTTATCATCCTCACACAAGTAGTTTGGCTGAATTATCCAATCAAGAGAAGAAAAGAATTATGGAAAGAACTGTGAATCCAACAAAAATAGATTGTTCAATCAAACTTGACTATGCTTTGTGGGCTTATAAGACTGCATATAGAACTTCTATAGGAATGTCCCTAAATAGGCTATTGGGAAATGTTGTCACTTACCAGTTGAACTTGAGCATAAAGCATTTTGTGTGACTTAAAGAGTTCAATTATAATTTGAAAGATGCTGGTGAGAAAAGATTATTGCAATTAAATGAGCTTCAAGTGATAAGGAATGACTCTTACGAAAGTGTTAAGATTTACAATGAAAAGAGGAAGAAGTGGCATGACCAAAGGATTCTTACTAAAGATTTTCAGCTAGGGAAACAAGTTTTGTTATATAATGCAAGGTTAAGATTACTTCTAGGCAACTTAACTCCTGGGCCCATTTGTTGTGATAAAAGTTTATCCTTATGGAGCTGTGGATATTAAAGATCCTAAGACTGATAAAGTGTTTAAAGTGAATGGTCATAGACTGAAACCTTATTTTGTAAGGGATCAAAATAAATTTAATGAAGGAATGATGTTGGGTCAACCAGAATAAGTACTGGTTATGTCGGGCTGACAACATAAAATCAAGCGCTTTGTGGGAGGCAACCCATAGTTATCAGTATGTTTTTTCTTTGATTGTTTTTTGTGTGTGATTAAGAAAATTGGGGTAGTATGTTTGAGACTATTATGTGTTAGTATTGATTTTATGACTTTATTTAGTAACCTAGACATATTAGAATGAAAATTTGGATGTTTAGTTGACTAGCGCAAAATCGTGCACTGGCGCTTAAGCGCCAATATTCAGCGCTTAAGAGTGGTAGTTAATAAACATGTGCTAATTTAAGATTCTAGAAGGTTTAACAACTAATTGGTTTGTAAAAACATGTCAAGGCAATTCCAAGACATGACTAGAAGTTATTAGAGAGATTTAGGCCTATAAATAAGAGGGTTTTGTGAAGGAATTTCACCCCAAGTCATTTTTAGCCCTAAAGTCTATAAGAGAGAGAGGTTTTGAGAAGATGTCTTGATGGGAGATGGATTTGAAGAAGAAGGAAGATACCATGAGGAAGAGATCAATTAGTGAAAGTGCACAAGAGATTTATAATGGTTTCTTAGCCGTTAGTATCGAAGGAATATCAGAAAAGATCAACAAAATTTAAACTACCATGACTTTACTTGAGATCAAGGTAATTAAGATTCATGCACATCTTGGGCATATTGGATGGCAATTGAAAATGCAATTTTACCATGCTATAGATGAAGCAGATAAAGAGATGATTCTTAAGGAGAAATGAATTGAAGAAGATAGTAACAGAGCTCATCACCACCATCTGTTTTATCAACTTTCTATTATGATTACCCCATGAGAGACTAATGAAAGACCGGAGTTTGTCCCATAAAATGAAGAATGGAATCAAGTTTGATGTAAGAGTTTGTTTGTTAGGAGACATTTTGTTTATGTGTTAGTGTTTAAGTCTTGTTTTTAGTGTTTATGCTTTTATGTGTTAATTGTGAATGTTTTTTAAGTGTTCGTGCTTAGAAAATTTTCTCATCTGAAACTATTTGGAGTGAGAATTAAGTGTTACATGTATTTGTAATTGTTTGTGAATGAATATATGTTTGTTTGTGTGAAAATTTGTGTTATTTTTAGCCTCAAATTGAATTGAGTTATATAGATAATTTTGAGACAGAAGAGAGTTAAAGGAGATGAAAATAGTCATCTAAGTGTTATGAGATCATTCAGGGATGGTATACTTAGGCAAATAGTGCATTTTACTTAAATTTAAAAATCTCAAAAATCATGCAATGGCACCTAAGCACCACATTCTCACGCTTAAGCTTGAGGTAACCTGAGAGGCAGGCGCCTAAGCACCACTTATCCGCGCTTAAGCGTCGGTTCATGAAAACCGGTTCACGAATGGTTAAAAGTGAAAAATTAACCCGAAAATTGTCATTTTTTACCCTCCTGTGACCTTCAACCTCTCAAAATCGCAATTTTAGAGAGCTAGGGCACGGTATTAAGGGGAGATTTCCTGGTGGAATTAAGAAAAATTTGCTGGATTCTGATTTCTTAAAGTAAGAGCTTTTCTTCTATATAAAAATTTTGGATTTTCACCATGTATTTTGAGTACATTTTTAAGAATTCAAAAATTCATTATTTATGGTGAAAAATGAGGAAACATCTATGAAATTTGCATCGGAAGTGTAGTTTAGGTTCTTAAAATTTTAGTTTAGTAGTTTAGACTTGATTTTTGAAGTTATTTTTGGAATTTTATAAAATTTTAGAATAACACCAAGAATGAATAGGAGTAAAGGAAAGAGCATTTTTAATTAGAGCAAATTTGTGAGTTCGAAGGCTCAAGATTGGTACAGTGATGCGTTGCAATCACGAAAGCTTATCTAGGAGCATTGTTTTAAGAATCCAGGAGGATCTTTGCAAGATCTTATACAGTGATTATGTTGTTTTCCTACTATTTCAATTATTTATGTTGTTAGGGAGTTCTATGCAGACATCCCTGAAGCTGAAGATGATAGATTCATGGTTCGAGGAAAGTTAGTAACTTTTCCACTGGAGGTAATCATTTTGTTCTATTATTTTCCACCAGATATTTTATGTTTTTATGTGAATTATAGTTTGACTGAGACAGAGCTAGATGAGATAATTTATTATTTGACTGTTGGAAGAGGACTCTGGAAAATAACTAATGAGAGGAGAGTCAATTTTTCCATGTTAAATTTAAATGCAACTTCAAAGGCATGACAATATTTTATTTTTGCTCGTCTGCTATCAAAAAAATCATCTCAGTGAAGTTACCAAAGAGAGAGCAACGTTAAATTATCATATCCAAGAATGAAAGCTCATCAACATAAGATCTTTGACATATCAGACTATCATCAGTTCGGCCACTGCCGCTACTACTACAGGTCTGGGATTTGCTTCCTTGATCTTTTCTTTATGTGAGTAGGCTAGAGTGAAATATGATAGCTGAGAGGAAGTATTGTTGCCTCTAAAGCTTATTACAAAGGTGAATGTGAAGACTTATTTTGAACATTCTATTTTTGGCTGAATAGGAGGATTTTCAAGAAGTTATGGAACAGCAACATCTGCTGCTTCTACCACTAATGCTTCTACATCTACACCATCTACCTCATGTGCTTCTACTTCTATAGGTGAGTCTACTGAGACCCAAGATCAATTATTACAGAGGATGATGGACAATATCAATTATATCACTGATAACGTTAGAAATTTAGAAAGCTTTGCAGGTCATGTTGTTTGGTATAATAGAAGGAAATGTAATTATGAAGAGAAATTTCACTCATCTTTGGAAGGCCTCAATAGGGGTAACCAAGGAGAGCAATTTCCTCCATATTCAAGATACCATGATTATGAATTTACAAATGTCTGGAACAGCGGTGATTCTGAAGATGATGAGGAGGAGGACTGAATTAATTTTATGTCTATAATATGTGTTAGACTATGTGCACTGGACTTGATATTTGAGAGTTGTTGTTTATTTTTAATTTTGGACTTGAGACATGTGTTATGATGTGTTATAAATTATGTGTTATGGGCTTGCTACATTTACATTTGTGTGTTTATTTGGATTATGTGATGGTTTGGACTTATATTTAATTGTTATTATGATGTTTGTGTTTTTTTTAGTATTTTATTTTTAGTTCTAGGGTAGTAATTGTTGTTTTGTGTTTAGTACTGTGTTAGTTAATTAAGGATTGAATTTAATTCTATATCTTTTGGAAATTTGAAAATCTAGCTAACTTTTGTTTTAAATTTTAAACTTAGAAAACTGCTACCCTGTTTTTTTCGTTTATATTGTTAGTATGTTCGTTTTTATGTTGAGACTGTGAAGTCAAAGTTAGTGTGTTTGTTTGTTTTTAAGTTTTTACCCACTATTTAAAAGTTTATTGAATCTCTACATGTTAAATTAAAATGAAAATGATAAAAAAAATTGATCATAAATTAATTTTACTCCTCTTTTTTAGTTTTATATTTATGTACTTAGGATATAAAGAATCTTGTAAGCATGTTCTTTCAATTTTCTTTCCTGCTTATATATATATGATGCTAAACCATTTAATCTGCTAAAATTTTAAGTTTGGAGTACATGAAAAATATTTTCAAAACTTGAATTTTATTTGTTCTTAAATGTGCTACAAGTGAATTTGATTTGAAAAGAAAAATGATCATGTATATTAAGTTATATTAGGAAAGTAAAATTTGATTTTAGAAATGAGTAAAAAAATTTAGTTGAAATTTTTAGTAATGAAGAAAAACATTAAGTTAAAAGTTTTTAGTGTAGAAAATCATTAATATAAGTAACTATCTTTAGTAAGAAAAAATGTGTTTTTGAAAAATTTAGAATTTTATATTTAGTACTTAAATTTCTTTTATTAAAATAATTTTCACAGCTATTATTATATTTATAAGTGAAAGATTTATATCAAGACTTTGCTTTAGGAAAGGAGAAGTAGAATTCAAAATTATTAAAGATTTATCCAGATATATTAATTCTTGCTTGAAAAAGAAAAAGAAAAAGAAAAGGAAAAGAAAAATAAAAGAAAAAGAATAAAAGAAAAGAATAAGGGATCAGAAGCTTGAGGATTAGTGCCTAATAAAAAATTGGTTTCAATTTTGAACTTTTTAAAGTCTAAGACTTGAGAAAGTCTTAAGCCTAAAAATATAATATAGTAAGTAAAATTATTTAAAATAATTTTTTTTAAGTAGAGATAATAAAAGAACTAAATTCTAAATTTGGAAAATCTATAATATTTTTGAATTATATAGGAACTCATATTTTCATATTTCTTAACATTAAAAATTTCTAAAACTGTAAGTTGGCCTCATTTACTAATTATTTTTTCTAAATTGGACTATTAAATTTCTAAATCTAAACTTTAGTAACTCCTAAAGAAACTCATATAGATATCATACATATTTAGTTTTTAAAGATTGAAGTGTCACTTGAGGACAAGCAACATTAAGTTTGGGGGATTTTGACACAACTAAAATATATAGTGTTTTTAGATGCAGTTTTATACTTATTTTTGAGATATTATGCTTTAAGGGAAGCTATTTGTGTGTTTTTCTTTTAGGTACGAGTGATTTAGTGAAAAATGCTAAAAGGAGTTAAAAAAGATTAAATTTGGAGCAAAGAGGTGAAAATTATGCTAAAGTGTTTTGGCCCATAAGCTCCAAATCTGGTGCTTAAGCGCCGGTTAAACAGAGAAGGCCACGCCTAAGTGCCAAAGGCCCCGTGCTTAAGCATTAGAGGTAGTTATTTGGCGGTTTTTGTCATTTGGCCAAATTTTGAAGAGGTATTTGAGGCACCTATTAGTTAAAGAGGGTGATTATGATCAGTAGGAACAAAAATATTATTGAAAGATTTGCAAAAGGAGGCTTCCTTTGGAGAATACATCAAATTGAGACTTATTTTAAAGATTTATCAAAGCACAACTTACAGATTTATAAAAGAAGGAAGTTGAGACTTTTGGAAGTGTGCTTGAAAGTTGTGAAAAGTGTTGGAAAGGGGGAGTTTTTTAGAAAGTTTCGGAGAGATTTTCAGGCTCAAAAAATTTTCTTTATCCTTTTGTTTTTAGTTTTATTTTGAGAGTTAAGAGTTTTGTAAAAGAGCAGAGATTCAAAGGAACTTCAAGAGTTTGGTGGAGGATTTGAGATAAGTTTTTATCTTTGTTTCTAAACACTTCAAGAGTTTGGTGGAGGATTTGAGATAAGTTTTTATCTTTTATTTTTAAACTACTTTTTCTTTTAAACGAGACTTTTAGTTGGGTTGACAATGATTTCTACTTTTAAACGAATGTGTAGTTTTGTTTTCTCCATGGATTCTGAGTAGTTTTATTTACTTTTCTCCTTAAAATGATAAGTAATTAAAGTGTTGGATGGAAGTTGTGGAGAGTATTAATTTTTAATGTTGGAAGAGGTTGTGATGATTTAAATCCATGAACTTCTTTTACTTCTTCATTTGGCCTATCCAGATGTTAAAATTTGTTGTGGAACATTTAAGAACTGGGGTGGTATTGTCTCAGTCAATAATTGGAAAGAATCACATGAAGTTGTATGAATAAGAATATAATTCATATGATTTAGAACAAATAAATAGAGAAATAATCATTGAAGGGTGTAGAGTTAAAGGACTTTAAAGTGACGGGTTAAAGCCACGACTTAGTTTATTGTTTTAGGTTCTGATACGAGATGTTATCCCCTAGGCAGAGGGAATCAAGGGAAGTCTAGAGTGGGAGCTGGTTTCTTCCCTGCCTAGCTAGTCTTCAGAACTATTCAATCTTTAACTTAGTCAATGTTCTTTAAAGCATCTCTAGTAAGGGTGAAGAATATAATTGCTCCTATTTGACACAGCACAATTTTTATACTACCACAATAGAATTCTTATGCTTATTACTGATTCATGATAAGGAGAAAGATATTTTCAAATTCAGTGCTTTTCTCTTACATAAACTCATGTTATCCTTTTAAATTGTTAGTATTTTGTCAAAATATCAAAAATACCAAAAAAATCAGAATTTTAGTTACTGCGAATACATCTCTAGTTTAAGTAATTTTCTTTTTAAAATAGAAAGTTTGATGTTCAATAGAGCATATTGCATAATTTCCATGTCTGTTGGTATTCAGTTCTTAATCCAAAAGTCCTATATTACTTGATAAAGATACCTATACTTGCGTCGTATTCCAATATATATACATACATATAAATTGAAAAGTTAATTTCTTATTTTCTTCAGAATCAAGTTTTAACTCTGTTGCAAAATAAGGAAATATAAATGAAAATATAAAAAGAGATATTTTTATACAGTTGCATATAAACAGTCGGGATCACCCATCCATAAAAAAATGAGATAATCTTGTTTAGTTGTGATTCAGCAGGCTCAAAGGTTGAGTAATAACAGTCAGGTACAATGATCCAACATTTTTGTTGCAATAGATTATGTAAACTTTAATTAAATATAATCAATTAATATTTAGATTATATGCAAGTATACGTATCGTTATCAAGTAATAATTGACTTTCTATTTAAGCCCCAAATATCGATCCTATGGGGAAGGTTTAAATTGGAAATGACAAATTTGTTGGGATATTCACAGAAAGTCAATTAAAATTACTGTCGCTAATTTCAACTGTTGATATGTAATCAAAATTAAATTTATAAACTATTATCAATTCAAATTTGCAAAATTTAAAACAGTAAATACTAATATATTAATTATGTTTATGTAACAGAGATTCTTATGTGAAAAAGCATCATTCCCACTATAATGAGGCTATGGTAAAATGATGAGATAAATGTTCATAATATGTAATGTGCCAAATATGAGCAATTTTAATTCTCTACGCTGATACAGTGCATAGAAAATCATTGGCTAATCTCAGTGTTTAGTCCCTAAATCCGTGGCTAGGCTAGGAGGATACCGGTTCCCACTCCAGAGCTGCCACTTCCCTTCACATAAAGGCTAGCTCTCGCTTCAAATTTTATTCACTAAGACTCAATTTAAAATTTTAGTCTGTCACCCTAAAGGTTCTTCAATTCTACACCCAATAAAGAATATTTCCCTATTTACTTGCACTTAATTCCATAAACGATGTGGTGTGAAATACGAAAGGATTAACCCTACATTTTCTAAATGATGTGGTGTGAAAAATGAAGTAGAGGAGTGAAAAACATAGAGGAGTGCTTTTTCTGATGAAATTTGGCCCAAAATAGAGACCAAGGCTGGTTCTCTAAGAGATGCCTCCAAAAAATCTTCAAAAAATCATACAAATACATCAAAACTTCTAGAAACGGGGTCTGAGTAAAAAAATCTTCGTGTTAATTTATTCTGTGCTGTCGGTGCTGCTCTCGGCGCTGAACATTTTCTCAAAAACATCATTTTCACTCCAAATTTCATCCTTTTTGCTTTCTTTTTGCTTTAAGCACTAAAAATCGACAACATGCAAGGAAACATCAAAATACCTTCCATTAAAGTGCAATATCATAAAAAATAGGTATATAATATGGGTCTTAAAATGCATATATTTTTGGTGTGTCAAAATCCCCCAAACTTACATGTTACTTATCCTCAAGTAACTTCTTTACTACATAAAAAATATGAGTTATGATAAAGATCTTAACTTTTAGACTTCCATATTTTAGTTTTTCAAATATAATAGTATAACTTACGAAAAATTCAAAACAACTCCAGCTAATACTAAAGGCGTAATGATATTCAATAATTTTGTCTAAGATTTTTTATCCTCTATTTCTTTCAAGAAAAAAAAATGCAATTTCTTACATTAAAGTCACTTAGCAAATTCATATGAAAAAGAACTGNCTCTTTTCCAGATATATATATATATATATATATTCTTTTTCTTTTCTTTTCAGGTTCATTTTTAATCCCCTTTTTCTTTTCTTTCTTTCATTTCTTCTCTTTTTTTTGTATGTCAGGATTGCTATATCTGGATAACCTTTAATGATTTTGAACTTCACTATCTTCTTCCAGTTAAAAACTTTTTACATTTCTTTACTTAACAAATTTATATTAACTTAAAGATTTCATAAACTTTAATTTGTTTCTTTTTTACATGAATCTTTTAAAATTTTTAATACTTCAAAAATACAATTTTCCTTTACTAAAAATAGAAAAACATAGTCTTAGTCTCTTTTACCAAATATTGTAGTCCCTAGAATTAACCTTTATTATTGAAAAATTTTACTTAAATTTACTATATGTTTAGAAACATAAATAAAGTTATCCTTAGTTAACCTCTAACACCAAAGGTCATATTAAATTTAAAATTTTTGAAAATATAATTAAGTGAGGACAAATAAAATTAAGTTCTTTCTCTCTTTCTAAAAATGATTTTTCTTCTTCTCCCACAAAACTTAAATTTTTAAAAGATTTTTACATGAAGACCTTTAAAAATGAAGGGTAAAAGAAAGCATTAAATACATTAAAAAAATTATATCTGTTGGAGATTCTGATTTTTGAACATATATTTGAAAATACTGCAGTTGCTAAAATAAAAACTACAAGGCTAAATATATTAAATTGCACATAATACATATAAAAATTGCTGAGAAAGAGCTAATCACACAAAACATAACAAAGTGCTAAAAATAACAACAGAACTAAACTAAATTCTAAAAATAAAAACAGTCTTCCACATTACCTTTTCACATAATATAACAACAGAGTCTCAACAACATCACAACACAAACAATACAATCACACAGTACAAACATAAACAAACTAACAAAGTAGATCACCAATCATCTTCTTCCCCATCATCGACTTCTAACTTCTACTCTTGATATAGAGTATAAGTAGGGTGAAAAGGGAACTAAATTGTATGGTCACCCCTTAGGTATCTCACTTAAGCATCATCATAAGCAACATCATACTCAATTTTTTGGTGAATCAGATCATTAGTGTGAGCATTTCTGGCCTATATATTCTTCATCCTATGATCCATCCTCAAAATATCTCCTTATTGAATCATCATATGGTCCAACAACTCCCTGTTGTTGGGGTCACTTAAAGTAGGCTCACTAGGGGTTCTAAAAGTAGAAGGAATATCCCTAGCTAGTCTTCCAGATCTTCAATCAACATGGGACTCATAAGTCTTGATGTTGGCAGACCCAATGGGTCTCTGAGGCTCAATCCTCTCCTCATTAGGTCTGAAATCAACTCCTGCATACTCACAATGTGTGTAAATCAAAGCAGGGTGTGCCAATCCACTAATGGTTTCTCTCAGAGCAATAGATCAAATGTTCATATAAATGATAGAGCCTACATTTATATCCATCACTTGTTGAATACAATAGTTCAGGATGGCTCTATCTTTGGTCACCTCACTATGATGGTTCACATAATCATGCTTCTAGAAATAAAATAGTGTCAATCTTTAGATACTACATTTAAAATAGTACATGGAAAGTTAACTTTAACTCCATTTTTTATTTTTCAAGCCCCATTCTTACTATTCAGAAAAGAAATAACTTCATCTAAAGCCTGCTCCATAACATAAAAAGAACAATACTGGCATCTATACACATCTTCTATA
The DNA here is from genome assembly GCA_002079205.1 of Phalaenopsis hybrid cultivar. Lineage (NCBI taxonomy): Eukaryota > Viridiplantae > Streptophyta > Magnoliopsida > Asparagales > Orchidaceae > Phalaenopsis > Phalaenopsis hybrid cultivar. Next base: position 322,385 of record JXCR01111389.1, on the reverse strand, counting down.
GAATTAAACTCATTTATTTTCTTTGGAGTAAATTCTATCATTTTCCACAAACAAATACATAACCAATAGAAACTTCAAGAAGGTTGGCATAAAATTCCATTACAATCCCAGCTATCGCATCGGTAGTAAAATAGTAAAAGTTTTCCCATTGTCGAGCAACAATCAAATGTTCAACTTCTCCTCCTAGATTTTTAAAACCTCGGTCCTGAATTACTTTCTTATTTTCATAAACACTATGAAATTGAGCACTAGCTCTAAATTTAATAAATCTCTGCTCATCACATTCTATTTTCCTTTTGCTCGATCTAGGTGTCATAAGAAATCTAGAAAATTATGAAAAATCTGAAAAAAATTCTAAAATTCCAAAAATCAAAATGTAAAACATTTTAAACTTCAAATCACTATATACGAGTTCATCACCAAAGATTTTCTCAAAAATTTCTCAAAAATTTCTCATATTTTTGGATCCTTGCAATGTGAGATAAATCTTTTGTGAAAATAAGAAAATTTTGGTTTAAAGTGTAGCTCATACCTAGAGAAGATGAAATCTGAAGTCTTTTAACCTCTAAATCGCCTGAAATCTAACCACAATCAAGTCCTAGCCATCTGAATCATAGGTTGAAGATGAATTAAGCGTAAAATGGTAGCCACAGTGAAAATTACAAATTTTTAGGGGTTAAAATCTGTTGTCAGGTCGAGGGCGCCATCGACACTGATTCCAGTGTCGTCGGCACTGAAGGCTCAAAGTTTCATATTTTGATTTTAATTTTCAATTTCTTATCGACTTACTCCAAAATTTTTACTATTTTAAACACAAATTTTATTTAATAATAATTCACAAAACAAAACATTTCACCAACACGAATTCTTACAAACAACAACAAACTAACTTTTATATAAGAAAATACACTTTTTACAAACACAATTTTTTAATTACACAATCACACATATTAAAAAAACTAATTATAAATCAGTGTCGAAGTCAAGCCACAACCCTAAACGTTGTCAGTAAACTATACAGACAATCAAAGTTCAGAGTTCTAAAGCAAAAAATAAAAAAAAAACAAACCAAATTAAATAAAATCCACATAATTACACTAAATATATATAATGTTCTAAAATAGATAGAGAACTTAAAATCTTCAATTATTATGTCTCTTCTTTAGTGCTTTCTCCTCATCTGATATCTCCAATAGATTGGTAATGAATATACAAGTTGTAGAAGGATCGGTACGGGAATTGATCTATCAAATTTTCTTCGATCCACCCTTTTTCTTTAAACATCCGAACTAATCCTGCTTCAAAAGTTTCAGTGTGATCAAAATTTTCTTTCATTCTCCAATATAGGAGATCAAAAAGGTATTTAAGATCTCCTACTACATTCATAATACTCCGAAGTTCCCTTTCAATTTTCTTCAATTTCTTTTCTAAAGCAAGAGAACTTCCAATTGTTGGTGGTATTAATGGAGTTGATGAATGTGAAGATTGATCTATAATGGCTTCGAATACTTCATTTCCATTTCTAAAATAATTCTCATCTATAGGATTCATGGGCTCCCAAGGTAATAAAGTTTTTTCACAACTTTCATATGGAACTTGGGCTTGACTGCAAATTAAAAGATGGTAGATGGATGCCCAAGTCCATAAATTGCTCCATTAGTAAGGATACCAATAATAGATTTAAAAATAATAGACCATATATCAATGGGTTTTTCCATTTGAATGCGACAATTTAAAATAGCACATTTGTTGGTAACTCTGTTAATTTTCATACTAGGGAGTAACTTTGGAGCACTAAAGAAATGCCATTGCTTCAAAATTGGATTAAGTAATGAAGTGGAGAAACTAGCACAACCTTTATCTCGTTTCTCCCACATATCACTTTCATCCGTTAGAAATTTATACATGTCTTGCATCAAATCTTGAATAGGAATGAAATTTGTATAATGACAGATTGGAATGTTGTCTATCATATATAATTCATTTATCCTTACAGGAGTAAATAGTACAACCTTGTCTGGTACGAAGGAAACACCTTGAGTAATTCCATGTAAGTTTGCATAAAATCTTTCACCACATGTACGACAACCGCAGACATAGTGTAACACAGAACTTCCGAATGCCTTTGTAGAATTATTTTATCAATCAGACCAGTAGAATTGATCCTCCTACGAGAGACAATATGGATGAACTCTATCGATACCTTACTGATGAAGATGTAAATTGAAAGGCAAAAGATAATTGACATGTAATATTTGCTCCTCCTACGAGAGACAATATGGATGAACTCTATCGATACCTTACTGATGAAGATGTAAATTGAAAGGCAAAAGATAATTGACATGTAATATTTGCTTCATCATTGTTGAATCCTAAATTGAAGGCGTGGCACTTCTTTATTGCATAAAAAATACTTACTATTATGAAAATCAGTAAAGTGACAAAGGAAAGTGCAATTTTAAATTATTGTATTAAACTAGAAGACCTATTGATGTTGGTGCTTTAATAGTAAATTAAGTTTTCGGTTTAATCATCAATCGATAGACTTCTAGATTGGGACATTCATCTAATATATTCTTGTTGTGTAGCCAGCCACAAGTGCCATATGAAAGTTAGGAAAAAGTGCTTCTCCCTTGGAAGCCTATGGACCGAAAAGTATTTTGTAACTAACAGGAATTGTGGAGGAGAATGATATGAATATATTGGACCGAAAAGTATTTTGGACCGAAAAGAATCTTAAAGTCATCACCTATTCATCCTTACTTTAGTTAAAATGCACTTTTGAAAAGGTTTAAGAAGTTAGAAAAATAGGTACGTAATCTTATGCATTTAATTGGAAATATTTCTAAAATGCCTGACATTTTGGATTGAAGGATGAAAAAACACTTCGAACGCACTAGACATATTAAAGAAGGTTTGGTGCACATGTTTAAGAAAAAAGCTTGGATTGAAGAAGATTCGACGGACGAATTTGCTCGCCAACTTTTTTACAACTTGTACATGCACTACAAATCCATGGGAAACATTCAAGATTATGAAAGTGAAGAAGATGTTTGAACTCATCTTACTACAAAATTTGATATTATTATTACTTTTATATGTTATTTACCAGATTTGATTTATTTTTATTGTAGAACCTTATATATGATGTTTGTAATGTTTGATATTTAGACTTCATTATCAGTTTGTTGGCCTGATTTCAATGCTGAATNTGAAAGAAATCCATGGTGAAAATCAAATATTTTTAGTTTAGAGTGAAGCTCTTACCTAGAAATGATCAAATCGCGGTGTCAAAAAGCCTTGAAATCGCCCCAAATCCAAGATCTCTCAAGCCCTAGGTCGAAAATTGTGGTCAAAAAGCCTTGAAATCGCCTCCCAATCCAAGATCTTTCAAGCCCTAGGTCAAAAATGGCTTTTTTAGGAGGAAGGAGATGAAGAATAGTGGTGGTTGACTGGTGAAACTTGCAGTTAAAGGTGTTTTTTTATGAGCTCACCTTCAGCGGGGTCAATGGCACCGTCGGCGTGCTCTATTGGAATAAAAATCCTAAGTCTAGGGAAAATCTCATCATCGGCGGGCTCTATTAATTTTGTCTAAATTCCAGATTTTTTTGATTTCGATCAATTTCAAGCCTTAACTACATCTTTTCAATCATTATAGACATAATTTTAAGTGATTCAATGTTGTACTTAGCACATATAAATTTTCACAATACAAAATATCACATTTATATATAAATTCTAAGGGGTACAATATATGTTACATAACACACCTAAGTTTGGTATTTTCTCAACCTCAACACATTAATTCAGCGTCGCAATCCAAGCCACAATACTCAAAATGCTGAAAACAAAACATCCTATGCTTAGTCTCAACTATACATAGATCTAAAAGCATAATTCTAAACTAAAGCAAATGCAAAGTTCAAATCAAAATACATAAATAGACAGATAGGAAGTAATATAAATCTACTAATCCTCAGACTCGGTACTCGATTCTCCTCTGAATCACCCATTGATTGCACATGAACGAAGAGGTTGTAGAAGGGTCGGAATGGAAATTCTTCAAACAGGTAGCAAGGTAAATCTACTATTCTTCAGATTCAGTGCTAGATTCTCCTCTGAGATCACCCTTGCACATGAACGAAGAGGTTGTAGAAGGGTCAGAATGGAAATTCTTCAGTGGAATCCTCTTAATATAAATCTACTAATCTTCAGACTCGGTACTAGATTCTCCTCTGAGATCACCCATTGATTGCATTGAACGAAGAGGTTGTAGAAGGGTCAGAATGGAAATTCTTCAGTGGAATCCTCTTCTATTAACTTCATTCTCCTCATCAGTCGTATTAAGCTACCTTCTAAATGTCCAGAGTGCTAAAAAATGTTCCTTCATTCTCCAGTCTAGATGATCGAAGAAATTGGAGATATTATTAATCACATTCATGATATTTTGTACCTCCTTTTCTAATTTCTTGATTCGGCGCAGGATCACCAGAGACTTATCAGGGACTAAGGGTTGAACTGGCAGTGAATTCTGAGATAATTGATCTACTGTGATGGTCATGTCATTTTCATCTTCAAAATCTAGGAATCTCTCAGTTGGGTCCAAAGGCTTCTAAGGTAGCGGTACCTTTTCCCAATTTTCATAGGACACTTGGAACTAACTATAAAGTGAGAAATTTGTAGAGGGGTGTCCAAGCTCATAAGTTGATCCATGAACGATCAGGCCCAGAACCAACTTCACAATTATTGATCAAATGTCGATCGACAGTCCCCTTTGGATGCAGTAATTCAAAATGGAACTTTCTTTAGAAACTTTACTGATCTTCATTGTCGGTAACAGTTTCGCATAAATGAAAAAGTGCCAATGTTTTGAAACGGGATTTATGAGTGTCGCAGAAAAACTAACATACCCCGTTCTCTCTTGTTTCCCAGTCGTCAGTTTTGTCCGTTAAATATTGGTAAATCTCATTCATCTAGTTTCTTGTTGGGACAAAATTAGAATAGTGACAGACAGTAACATTCTCTATCATGTATAATTTGTTGAGCCTTGTAGGAGTGAAATTAATCTATCTTCTTTGCACATAAACAACTCCTTGGTTGATTCCATGCAAATTTGCATAAAATTCTTTCACCACTGGAACAACCACGGCGGCGGTAGTGTAGCACAACACTTTCCATCTTCGCCGCACTATCATTTCTTCAATATCCATCGTCGGATTATTCAATCTGCGATTTATGAATCCTCGTTCCTTGATCAATCTTTTCTTCGTCAGTAACTTGTTGAAGATTCGCTGCGCTTCCGCATTAATAAACATTCGTCGATTGAAAACTCGCATTCTGGGATTATCAGGGGAATTGGATGCCATAAGAATGAAATTGGTGGAGTTTCACTTAATTTTTTGAGGGAAAATATGAATTAGAAATTGAATTTTTGAGTTTAAAAAAACAATTTCCGCCCAAAAATAGCCATTTGAACCCAAGTAACCGCTAATTCGCCGGTCTCACTGTCGGCGGAGTCAAAGGCGCTCTGTATTAATTTTTCCCGGACTCTCGAGAAAAAATTGTTGTCGGTGGCATCGAGGGCACCGTCGGCGCCCAAGACCAAATTTGCACAATTTCGCTCTGGTCCGAATGCGTTCCAATTTTCCTTCACGGATCCAATTTTTATGATGTTTCAAGGGTAAATAAGAATAGTAGAGCTTAATACTACTATAAAATAATAATAATTTCAAATTNAATATAAATCTACTAATCCTCAGACTCAGTACTCGATTCTCCTCTGAGATCGCCCATTGATTGCACATGAACCAAGACGTTGTAGAAGGGTCGAAATGGAAATTCTTCAGTAGAATCCTCCTCAATTAATTTTATCCTCCTCATCAGTTGTATCAAACTATCTTCTAAATGTCAGAGTGATCAAAATGTTCCTTCATCCTCCAGTCTAGATGATCGAAGAAATCAGAGATATTATTAGTTGTATTTAAGACATTTTGTATCTTCTTTTCCAATTTCTTGATTCGGCGCAGGATCACCAAAGACTTATCAGGGGCTAAGGGTTGAACTGGCAGTGAATTCTGAGATGATTGATCAACTATCATGGCTATGTCATTTTCATCTTCAAATGATGTGAATCTTTCAGTTGGGTCCAAAGGCTTCCAAGGTAGCAGTACCTTTTCCTAATTTTCATAGGACACTTGGAACTGACTGCAAAGTGAGAAAATTGTGGAGGGGTGTCCGAGCCCATAAGTGGATCCGTGAACGATTAGGCCCAAAACAGACTTCACAATTATAGATCCAATGTCTATCGACAATCCCCTTTGGATGCAGTAATTCAAAATGACACTTTCTTTAGAAACTTTACTGATCATCATTGTTGGTAACAATTTTACAAAAATGAAAAAGTGCCAATGTTTTGAAACGGGATTCAGAAGTGTTGCAGAAAAACTAACATACCAATTTTCTCTTGTTTCCAAATCGTCAGTTTCGTCCGTTAAATACTGATAAATTTCATTCATTTGGTTTCTTGTTGGGACGAAATTGGAATAGTGGCAGACAAGAACATTCTCTATCATATATAATTTGTTGATTCAAGTACGAGTGAAAATGATCCATCTTCCTCGCACATAAACAACTCCTTGGTTAATTCCATGTAAATTTACATAAAATTCTTTTACCACTGAAACCACCACGGCGACAGTAGTGTAACACATCACTTCCCATCTTCACCGCGCTATCGTGTTCAATATCCTTCGTGGGATTATTCAATCTCTCTTCCCATCTTCACCGCACTATCATTTCTTCAATATCCATCGTGGGATTATTCAATCCGCATTACGAATCCTCGTTCTTTGATTAATCTTTTCTTCGTCAGCAACTTGTTGAAGATTCGCTGCGCTCCGCACTAATAAACTTTCGTCGATTGAAAACTCACATTCTGGGATTATCAAGGGAATTGGATGCCATAGGAATGGAATTGGTAGAGTTCACTTTGTTTTTTGAGGGAAAATATGAATTAGAATTCGAATTTTTGCGTTTAAAAAGACTATTCCCGCCCAAAAATCGTAAAAAATCGCCACTCGAACACAAGAAACCGTCATCTCACCGGTCTCGCCGTCGGCGGCGTCAAGGGCACCGTCGGCGCACTTCTGTATTAATTTTATCTGGACTCTTAGGAAAAAGTCACCGTCAGTGGCGTCAAGTCCGAATGCGTTCCAATTTTTCTTCATGGATCCAATTTTTAAGATATTTCAAGGGTAAATAAGAATAGTAGAGCTTAATGCTACTATAGACTAGCGATAATCTCAAATAAAAACTACTATAATTACTATAAAAATAAAGATAAATATGGGTTGCCTCCCATAAAGCGCTTGATTTAACGTCGTCAACCCGACCTATTCAGGTGTTATTCAGGTTGACTGATCATTAAAACCTCTTTAATATTTGGTCTTTTACCCTCATAATATGGTTTTTAATCTATGCCCATTTAATTTAAATCTATTTCCCGTTTTCTGGTCTTCAATTTCAATAGCTTAATCTATGTCCATTTACTTTAAATCTATTTCCTGTTTTTCGATCTTCAACTCTAATCTGTGTCCATTTACTTTAAATCTATTTCCCGTTTTCTGATCTTCAATTTCAATAGCTCTGTAAGTTTAAACTTGAGTCACAGTAAATGACCCTAACCAACGAGACTTCAATTTTCCAGGGAATAACTTCAGCGTAGTATTGTAAAGCAAAACTTCTTGTCCTGGTTCAAAGTTCTTTTGGTTATTCTTTTGATCATGCCATAACTTTAATTTTTCTTTATAAATTATGTCGTTATCATAAGATTTNAAGTATAAACTTGAGTCACAGTAAAGGGTCCTAACCAACGAGACTTCAATTTTCCAGGAAATAACTTCAGCTCAGTGTTGTAAAGTAAAACATCTTGTCCTCAAAGTTCTTCTGGTTAATCTTCCGATCATGCCATAACTTTAATTTCTCCTTATAAATTCTATCGTTATCATAAGAGTNNNNTTCCAATTCATTTAATTGTAACAATCTCTTCTTACCAGCATCTTTCAAATTATAATTGAACTCTTTAGTCACCCCAATATGCTTTATGCTCCAATTCTACTGGTAAGTGACAAGTCTTTCCAAAAATCAATCTGTATGGAGTAATTCCAATAGGAGTTTTATAAGAGTCCTGTAAGCCCATAATGTAGTATCCAATCTTGTGGACCAATCTATTCTACTAGGGTTTACTGTCTTTTCAAGTATTTGTTTAATCTCTCTATTAGGAACTTCAGCTAACCCGCTAGTTTGAGGGTGATAAGCAGTAGAGATTCGATGAATAATATTAAAATTTTCTGCCAATCTCTGAATATATTTATTCCTAAAATGGGATCCTC
>JXCR01111389.1:285926-310195 GCA_002079205.1 Phalaenopsis hybrid cultivar | reverse complement strand
ATAAGCCTCATCAAAAGGTTTTGACATTAAAGAACCACCAGCCGCAACATCTATAATCGATCTAAGAGATCCCACTAATCCATTATAAAAAGTTTGAATTATCAACCAATCTGGTAACGAATGATGAGGGCATTTCCTAAGAAGATCTTTAAATCTCTCCCAAGCTTCATATATTGACTCTCCATCAATCTGACAGAATGATGTTATCTCATTTCTAAATTTAGCAGTTTTGGATGGAGGGAAATATTTGGATAGAAATTTCTATGAAAGTTCTCCTCAAGTTCTAATAGATCTTGATGCTAGTGAATTTAACCACATCTTAGGCTTATCCTTCAGTGAAAAAGGAAAAAGTCTAAGTCTAACAATATCGTTTGAGACTTTGTAATATTTAAAAGTAGCACACTGTTCTAAAAAACTAGCGAGGTGTTAGTTAGGATCTTCATTTGGTGTACCTCCGAATTGATTGTTTTGTACCATTTGGATAATAGCAGGTTTAAACTCAAATGAATTAGCAACTACATCAGGATTTTGGATAGATAAGTGAATTTTATCTGCTGTAGGATTTGCATAATCTCGTAGGGGTCTAGGTTGGTGTTCATTCTCTATTCCTTGATTGTTCATATTATTTTCCATTGTATCAGAATTTCTAGGTTATCTTCTTAATCTTCTAATGTATCTAACAGTGTGTTTTAATTCCGAATCGTAAGGTATAAGATTTTCAGGTCCAAATTTACGCATACAATTTGAAATCTGTACTCAGTAATAAAATTAACTAAATATAAAAATAAGTTGCAATTCAAGTAAAAATTTTCTAATAATCCTATCTTGTCCGTTACTCTAATTGTGATTTTACTCACTCACTCCCCGACAACGGCGCCAAAAACTTGACCGGTGACTTTATATATGCTTAAAATATAAGATAAATATGGACGTAATAAATATTCTATAATTATAAAGTCACTCTTATCAACGCAAGTATACATATCGTTCAAGTATTATAGGGCTCTAATGGAGTCCTAGATATCGATCCTACATGGAGTAGTTTAGAACTGCGAACTAAGATTTTAGAAAAGCAATACTTTAATCACAACAACGAAGTTCAATTTGCTTATCTGTCACTAATAGGAAATTAAAATAAATATGTAATCTTAATAACTATTAAATAACTAATGATACTAATGAGGGTTTAATTGTGATATTCAATATATAAGAAAGCATCCTTCTCATTGTCAAGAAATTATAGTGAATGGATAAAGTGAATTAGTTCAAATTTCCTTGTGCCAAATAGAAGCATATCTATTCTTTACCCTTTGGTCCAGGTATAAGGAACATTGACTAATCCTACACTTGTTTACTGAATCTATGGCTAGGCTGGGAGTATACCGGCTCTCACTTTGGAGCTCCCACATTCCCCTCACCTGAGGGCTAACATCTACACTTCAGCACCCAAACGATAGGACCGAATTGGGGATTTTAGCCTGTCACTCTAAAATCTCCAATTCTACGCCAGATAATATTATTTTCCTATTTATTTGCACCCAACTTTGACCGAATTGGGGATTTTAGTCTGTCATTTTCTAAAATCTCCAATTCTACGCCCGATAATTTCATTTCCCTATTTATTTGCACCCAATTTCTGTCACTCTAAAATCTCCAATTCTACGCCCGATAATATTATTTCCTTATTTATTTTCACCCAACTTCCAATGCAATCTCCAATTCTACGCCCGATAATATTATTTTCCTATTTATTTGCACCCAACTTCCAAGGTTTCCAAATCTATGCCCGATAATATTATTTCCCTATTTATTTGCACCCAACTTCCAAGGGCTTAACCTCCCTAAATCTTGGATGTAATCTTCACTTTAGTTGTAAAACTCAACATATTTTAACAAATTACTCCCTGAATCTTGGATGTAATCTTCACTTTAGTTGTAAAACTCAACATATTTTAACAAATTTATCCCTGAATCTTGGATGTAATATTCACTTTAGTTGTAAAACTCAACATATTTTAACAAATCAAATATCTCCAATTCTACTCCCGATAATTTTATTTCCTTATTTATTTGCACCCAACTTCCAAGGGCTTTGACCTCCAATGCCCGATAATATTATTTCCCTATTTATTTGCACCCAACTTCCAAGGGCTTTGACCTCCCCGAATCTTGGATGTAATCTTCACTTTAGTTGTAAAACTCAACATATTTTAACAAATCAATTGAACAGATTGAAAGTAAATTAAGATGGAAGCGAAATGATCATCACAATTTCTTAAACATTTTTATGGCTTCACCAATTCAAATCATCAAGACAAGGAGAATATAGAAAAACTACTCAGATCTCATGGGGAAAACACAACAAAACTCAAAATTCATATATAAAATCAAATTCATACAAACTACAATAAGTAAATAAATTATCTCTAATTTCTCCCTAAGAACACTCCTTGAAGTTCCTCTGAATCTCTTCCTTTCTTTACAACACAGAATTCTTCTTAGAAGCAGCAAGGAGGAAAAAATCTCTCACTTTCCCTCCACTCTTACAATCTGTCGAAAGAATTCCTCACAATTGTTACACACTATTGGAACCTTTCTAACATTTATAACCTTTCTCTCTCTCCCAATTTTTGGCCAAAATACTCTTTTAAAGTTGTGGATGAGCTTTCCCAAGAGTTACCTAAGCATCCTTTTAAAATTTGACCTTATCCAAAGCTTGAGTAGGCATAATCGCCGAGCTCGCCGTCGGCGGCCTTGAGGGTGCCGTAGGTGGACTTCTGGAGAATTTTGTCCTGTAGCCTCGGGAAAAACTGACCGTTGGTGGCCTAGTTCAAAATCTCCACATTTTGGTCCTTTTCGCTCCAAATTCGCTCCTTTTTGCATCTTTTTGCTCCATTGACCCTACTTCATCATTCCTGCAACAAATCATCAAAAATACCTTTCTTTAAAGTGCAATATCATCAAAAACAGTATAAAATAGGTATGAAAATCTCAACATATTTTCCTTGGGTCAGGTGCTTATGTATATTATGGCTGCTGCCTAAGCACTGCTCTTACACTTATCACAAATTTCCCTTATGGATCTCCCATCAACCTTCTTATATATATCATGCAAAATACATCACAAAAACTTTTCTAAAAGCATAAAATTAACTTAAAATTAGGTTTAAATAAAAAAAGGAAGATAACATTTCAAGTTCACATAAAAAATTTCTAAAATTACAAGTTACTTACCTTCAAGTAATCTCATATGTAAAATTAGACTTAACTGAATTATTTAGTAGCTCTCATTCTAGATATTTCTTTGTAACAATTATTATTGTAATATGCTAGCACACTTATTGAGACAGAATTTTATGATCTGAAAAGTCTTGCATGTTTATTTTATGTATAATAATTTTTTTGAAGTTTTTGGAGTTTATTTGATGCTCAAATTATATGTCGATTTTTAAGAATTTTCCCACAAACTATATATTTAATAAATATAAGAATTCATGAAATTACATTTATATCCATTATTTAATAATTTTTTTTTATTATAAAAACCTTAATGCATTACCTTTATCCCTCCACATGTGGTTTTTAGTTTACATTTTTCTAAACTATGAGGAGAGAGAAATGTAGAGATTTTAGAGAAAGAAAGTTTAATTTGGAGGTCGTAGAGCCGATTTCATTCATCGACCCAATTAAGGAAATCGTCCAACTCTACGTATGTTGCTATTAACCAACTTCATATTTCCATTTCGTTATTTTTTTTAATAATACTTTGATGTTTTATTTATCAAACTTTCATACAAAAGCAAATCTACATAGNTATATATATATATATATATATATTTGTGTGTGTGTGTGTGTGTGTGTGTGATTTTTATGTTGTTTTTGAAATTATGTGTTAAAAAATTGTTAAATTCTGAGTATAAGTGTTTAATTAAGTTAATTAGAGGTTGACATGGTGTGGTATTGACCGCGACTTTATATATGCTTAAAAATATAATTATTTATTACTGCTGTTAGAAGATTTAATTCCTTAGAAACTGTACCAAAACTTTAAACAATGTTATAGATTTGATAAATATGGACGTAATAAATATTCAATAATTGTAAAGTCATAGTTATCAACACAAGTATATGTATTGCTCAAGTAATATAGGGCTCTAATGGAGTCCTATATATCAATCCCATAGAAAGTAAGATTACAACTACGAACTAAGATTTTAGAAAAGCAATACTTTAATCACAACAACGAAGTTCAATTTGCTTATCTGTCACTAATAGGTAATTGAAATAAATATTTAATTTTAATTACTATTAAATAACTAATTATACTAATGAAGGTTTGAATGTGATATTCAATCTATAAGAAAACATCATTCTCCTTATCAAGAAATTATAGTAAATGGATAAAGATGAATCCAATATATAAGAAATCATCATTCTCTTTGTCAAGAAATTATAGTGAATGGATAAAGTGAATTGGTTATAAGAAAGCATCCTTCTCCTTGTCAAGAAATTATAGTGAATGGATAAAGTGAATTAGTTCGGAAAATATCAAAATTATAGTGAATGGATAAAATGAATTAGTTCAAATTATATTGTGCTAAATATCTAATGATATAAAGTAGGGTTTAATTGTGATATTCAATATATAAGAAAGCATCCTTCATAGATAATTTTAATAACTAATAAGTAACTAATGATAGAAAATAGGGTGTAATTGTGATATTCGATATATAAGAAAGTAACTAATTGTACTAATAAAGATTTTAATGTGATATTCAATATATAAGAAAACATCCTTCTCCTATTAAATAACGAATGATACTAATGAGAGTTTAAATGTGATATTCAATATAAGAAAGCATCTTTCTCCCAAGAAATTATAGTGAATGGATAAAGTGAATCAGTTCAAATTGTATTGTGCCAAATAGGAGCACAGAAATTATAGTGAATGGATAAAATGAATTAGTTCAATTTATATTGTGCCAAATAGGAGCATAACTATTCTATAGTGAATGGATAAAGTGAATCAGTTCAAATTGTATTGTGCCAAATAGGAGCATACCTATTTTGGATAAAATGAATTAGTTCAATTTATATTGTGCCAAATAGGAGCATACCTATTCTTTACCCATCTAATGTGATATTTAATATATAAGAAAACATCATTCTCCTTGTCAAGAAATTATAGTGAATGAATATTCAATATATAAGAAAGCATCCTTCTCCTTGTCAAGAAATTATAGTGAATGGATAAATTATTCAATATATAAGAAAGCATCCTTCTCATTGTTAAGAAATTATAGTGAATGGATAAAGTGAATCCAATATATAAGAAATCATCATTCTCTTTGTCAAGAAATTATAGTGAATGGATAAAGTGAATTGGTTATAAGAAAGCATCCTTCTCCTTGTCAAGAAATTATAGTGAATGGATAAAGTGAATTAGTTCGGAAAATATCAAATGAATCAAAGAAAATATCAAAATTATAGTGAATGGATAAAATGAATTAGTTCAAATTATATTGTGCTAAATATCTAATGATATAAAGTAGGGTTTAATTGTGATATTCAATATATAAGAAAGCATCCTTCATAGATAATTTTAATAACTAATAAGTAACTAATGATAGAAAATAGGGTGTAATTGTGATATTCGATATATAAGAAAGTAACTAATTGTACTAATAAAGATTTTAATGTGATATTCAATATATAAGAAAACATCCTTCTCCTATTAAATAACGAATGATACTAATGAGAGTTTAAATGTGATATTCAATATAAGAAAGCATCTTTCTCCCAAGAAATTATAGTGAATGGATAAAGTGAATCAGTTCAAATTGTATTGTGCCAAATAGGAGCACAGAAATTATAGTGAATGGATAAAATGAATTAGTTCAATTTATATTGTGCCAAATAGGAGCATAACTATTCTAAATTATAGTGAATGAATAAAGTGAATCAGTTCAATTTTGTATTGTGCCAAATAGGAGCATACCTATTCTTTACCCTTTGGTCCAGGCATAAAGAACATTGAATAATCCTATGCTTGTTTACTGAATCTGCAGCTAGGTTGAGAAGATACCAGCTCTCACTTTGGAGCTCCCACATTCCCCTCACATGAGGGCTAAAATCTACACTTCATCACCCAAATGATAGGACTGAATTGGGGATTTCAGTCTATCCCTCTAAAATCTCCAATTCTACACTCGATAATTTTATTTCCCTATTAATTTGCACCCAACTTCCAAGGGCTTTGACGTCCCTAAATCTTGGATGTACTTTCCCTATTTATTTGCACCCAACTTCCAAGGGCTTTGACCTCCCAGAATCTTGAGATGTAATCTTCACTTTAGTTGTAAAACTCAACATATTTTAACAGATCAATTGACCAGATTGGTAAACTTCACTTTAGTTGTAAAACTCAACATATTTTAACAAATCAATTGGCTAGATTGAATATTCTCTTTAGTTGTAAAACTCAACATATTTTAACAAATCAATTGGCTAGATTGAAAGTAAATTAAGATCAAAGAGTTGTAAAACTCAACATATTTTAACAAATCAATTGGCCAGATTGAAAGTAAATTAAGATCATAGTGAAATGATCATCACAATTTCTTAAACATTTTCATGGCTTTACCAAGTCAAATCACCATTTCACAAATCTCAAGACAATGAGAAAAACAGACAAAACTGCTCAGATCTCATGGGGAAAATACAACAAAACTCGAAATTCATATATAAAATGAGAGTCATACAAACTACAACAATAAATAAACTTATCTCAAATTTCTCCCCAAAAAGAGTCCTCGAAGTTCCTCTGAATCTCTTCCTTTCTTTACAGCACACAGAATTCTTTTTCGAAGTGGCAAGGAGGAAGAAATCTCTCACTTTCCCTCCACTCTTACAATCTCTCGAAGAATTCCTCACAATTTTGACACTAGTAAATTATAAATACATTAATGAAACCTTTCTAACTTCCAAGACCTCTAGAGTCTTCCGAACCCCCATGAATTTTTGGCCAAAATCTCATTTTAAATTTGTGGACGAGCTTTCCCAATAGTTACCTAACCATCCCTTCAAAATTTGTCATCATCCAAAGCCTAGTTGGTCATAATCGCCGAGGTCGCTGTCGGCGACCTCGAGGGCGCCGTCGGTGGACCTTCTTAATGAATTAATTTTGAAGTCTCGGGAAAATCTCGCCGTCGGCGGGTACGATGGCGCCGTGAGCGCCCTAGTACAATTCTTCATATTTTGGTCCTTTTTCGCTCCAAATTTACTTCTTTTTGCATCTTTTTGCTCCAATGACCCTAATTCATCATTCCTGCAACAAAATAAAAAAACCCCTTTCTTTAAAGTGCAATATCATCAAAAATAGTATAAAATTAGTATGAAAATCTCAACATATTTTCCTTTGGTCAAAATCCCTCAAACTTAACTATTACTTGTCCTCAAGTAATTTTAGTACTATATAAAAGTTATGATCTATTATAGTAAAGTTTTAATTCAGAAATACTATAAGTTTGATATAGATAAATATCATAGTGAGATTTTAAAAAAAAATCAAGTAATTGCATTAACCCTGTAGCCACAAGATTATCTAGTCATCAAGTTTAAGAGATCTAGTCTTCTATTCATTTAAAGATTGACTATATGTTGCAATATTAAGTCACTTAGAATTCAAGGATAGGAATTTCATGGGAACACTACTAGTAAAAGATCTAATCCATAAATATAAGTTCAATTGGAACTTCATGAGAACACTACTAGTAAAAGATCTATTCCATAAATATAAGTTCAGGAATGCATTTAAGTTTTCTCTTTAGGTTGGTCCAGTGAAGCCAATTTTTTATTAGGCATATCCTCAAGCTTCTTTTCACTTCCATAATTTTTTCCTTTCTTTTCTCTTTTTCATTTGGATTGCTTTTTTCTTTTCTTTTCAAGGATTGTTTTCAATCCTTTCTTTTTCCTTTTTCAAGTGAGGATTACAATATCTAGATAGTCTTTAATGATTTTGAACATCACATTTCTTTCCCTAAATTTGAAACTCAAAGCATTCCTTTTCCTTAAAAATGTTTCATAGTTTTTACATCATTGAGCCCCAATCTTTTCTTCTCAAATGAATTTACAGATTCTTAATACTTCAAAATATAGTTTCCTTTACTTTAAATAGTTAACTATAATCTTATTCTCTTATAATAAATATCTTAAGTTACAAATATAATTTTCATTACAAAAATATTTCTTTAAATCTGCCATAATATTTAAATAGCTACAAAATATAGTTACGTGAATTAAATTCACTAAATAAAATCATATAAATAATTTTTGAAAACATTAAAATAGAGGACATCTAATAGTTAATCTTTTTCTTCCCTCTTCCAAACTTAAATTTTTCAATATAAAATAATACAGGTAGAAAGAAAAACTCTAAATATAAATCATACCTCAACATTTTAAGCATTTTCATCATTCTGAAATTTTTTCAGGATTTCTNTAATTTTCATTACAAAAATATTTCTTTAAATCTGCCATAATATTTAAATAGCTACAAAATATAGTTACGTGAATTAAATTCACTAAATAAAATCATATAAATAATTTTTGAAAACATTAAAATAGAGGACATCTAATAGTTAATCTTTTTCTTCCCTCTTCCAAACTTAAATTTTTCAATATAAAATAATACAGGTAGAAAGAAAAACTCTAAATATAAATCATACCTCAACATTTTAAGCATTTTCATCATTCTGAAATTTTTTCAGGATTTCTCAAAATTTTTACTTCACCTGGTCTGTAATATTAGGAGCTTTCTACACATATAAATCATTAGAGAAATTTTTGGGTAATGAAATTTTAAAATAAGTATAGAATTAAAACATTAAACAAGTACAATATTTTCTAACACAATTACAATACTAAACAAAACAATTACAATTAAAATGCGAAATAAAAATCACATTACATTACAAAATACTACTCAACATCTATTATACTACGCATGCAAATTTAACTACCACAATAACTTTATAACAAAAATCGAAAATCATCCAAGTGCAACAAATTAATAAAAAATAAAAGTCCAAAAACACACAAACATCCATTTATATTACAAAAGATCACAAAAATAAAAGATAAGTACAAGTACATCAATTACTATCAGATATCAAAATCCCAAACTATGTCTTCATCTCCTTGATCAATAGGTGGATCGAGCTGATACTGAGTATATTAGGGGCACTCAGGAAAAGTAACATCTGGCTCACCACTGTAGTGTTTGGCTTGAGCTTCGTAGTAAGCTACCTCAAAATTTGAATGCCTCTGAAGGTACTCACTATCATAATCATGTCAATGTTCTAAACCTCCAATCATTTAATTTAATAATTATATGCTCTTCCGCTGTAAGGTCAACTCAATCATCAAATCAGTTAGAGTAGGGAAACTAGAAGGTGGAGGGTCATAACTTGTAGAGGGAACATCTCTACTAGTATAAGGTTCTTGACTCCTACTTCTAGTTCTCCATTTCTCATGGGATTCAAATGTTTTAAATTGTCCTTACTAATGGGTTTTATAGGGTAAACCCATTCCTCATCTCCAGTTTCCACTCCAGAAAGTTGGCAAATTGCATAAATAAGGTCAGGACATCCTAGACCTCCACTTGTCTCACTCCTTGTTGTAGTCAATATATTCTTAAAAATAATTCTCCCCATATTTATTGCTCTATTATTTTGAATACAAAAATTCAGAATAGCTCTATCTCTAGTTACCTCACTATGGTGATAAGTCGGTAACAGATTAGAAGAAATGAAATAATGTCATGGCTTAGAGGTGGCATTCAACATGAAAGCAGAAAAATTTACTTGTTCTCGCTACTTTATCTTCCATGTTCCTTTCCCATCAGTGAAAAAGTTAATCACATTATTCAAGGGGCCTTCCATTGTACTGAAGGACTCATATTGGTAGCTATAGGAGTCCGGGACTTCGTAAAAGGTGTTGATGCGGGCGGCAGTAAATTCAACATCATGACATTTCTGAATGATTAGCTCAGTTTCTTCATAAGGTACACATCTTCTCATAATCAAATCCTTACATTGTTTATATAAATAAGGCTCTTCTCAAAAATATGTTTTTGTCATGAATGAATTTCCTTTATGTTGCAATGTCAGCATAGGTGGCAAAATATCACTTACAATATAGTTAACAATATCAACATACAATGGTACTTTCCACTCATTATTATTATAAAGTTGTTCATCAGAGAAACTGTCTGTAATTTCATTATCGATGTCGGATAATTCATGATTTTCTAATCTTGACAAATGATCAGGTTATCAGTTCCCTTTCTATCAATAACCACAAGATCAAATTCTTGCATCAATAGTATCCATCTTATCAGTTCCCTTTCTATCAATAACCACAAGATCAAATTCTTGCATCAAAAGTATCAATCTAATCAGTTCCCTTTCTATCAATAACCACAAGATCAAATTCTTGCATCAAAAGTATCCATCTAATCAACATATCAATAACCACAAGATCAAATTCTTGCATCAAAAGTATCCATCTAATCAACCTTAGTTTGAATCAATAACCACAAGATCAAATTCTTGCATCAAAAGTATCCATCTAATTAACCTTGGTTTGCAAGATCAAATTCTTGCATCAATAGTATCCATCTAATCAACCTTGGTTTAGCATCCTTCTTTCGCATCAACAAATTCTTGCATCAAAAGTATCCATCTAATCAACCTTGGTTTGACATCCTTCTTTTGCATAAGAACAAATGATCAATAATTTGATTATCAGTTCCCTTTCTATCAATAACCACAAAATCAAATTCTTTCAAAAGTATCCATCTAATCAACCTTGGTTTGGCATCCTTCTTTTGCATCAGATATTTAATAGTAACGTGATCAGTGTGCACAACACATTTAGCTCTAATTAAATAAGATCTAAATTTATCTAAAGCATATATAATGGTCAGTAACTCTTTTTCCGTAACTATATAAATGATTTGAGCATCATTAAGAGTTTTACTAGCGTAGTATATCACCTTAAAAATCTTTTCATACCTTTGCCCAAGGACATCATTAAGAGTTTTACTAGCGTAGTATATAACTTTAAAAATCTTTTCATACATTTGTCCAACATTAAGATTGGCTAGTAACTCTTTTTTAGTAACAGTATAATTAATTTGTGCATCATTAAGAGTTTTACTAGAAGTATATAACTTTAAAAATCTTTTCATACCTTTGTCCAAGGACAACTCCAATAGCATAATCACTGGCATCACACATCAATTCAAATGGATTATCCCAGTTATGTGACACTATAATAGGGGCTGTGATTAATTTTTTCTTTAATAACTCGAAGGCATTTAAAAAACTTTCAGTAAATTCAATTTTCTTATCCTTTTCTAAAAGTTGGCATAGAGGTTTGGAAATTTTGGAAAAATCTTTACTAAAACGCTTGTAAAAACCGACATGTCCAAGAAAACTCCTAACCTCTCTTACATTAGTAGGAGGTGTTGGTTTAGATATAACTTGAATTTCTGTAGGGTCTGCGTCCATAACATCTTTTGAAATTTTATGCCCTGATACAATTCCTCCTGCAACCATAAATTGTCATTTCTCCCAATTCAGAAAAAGATTAGTTCTTTAGCATAACTCTAAAACATTTTCATGATAATTTAAGCATGCGTCAAATGATGTTCCAAAAAAAGAGAAATCATCCATAAGTACTTCCAATCCATCATCAATTAGCTTACTAAATATGGACATCATACATCTCTGGAATGTTGCAGGTGAATTATATAATTCGAAAGGCATTCTTCGAAAAGTAAAAGTTCCAAAAGGACTAGTAAATGTTGTCTTTTCTTGATCCTCTTGAGCAATAGGAATTTGATGCCAACAGGTATATCCATCTAAAAAATAAAAATATTTGTGCCCAGCAAGTCTATCTAGTATTTGATATAAAAAGTGTATAGAGGAAGCGATCTTTCCTAGTGACAGTGTTTAATTTTCTATAATCAATGCAAATACGCCACCCAGTAACTTGCCTGATAGGTATTAATTCATAATTTTATTTTGTCTCAACAGTCACTCCTTCTTTCTTAGGAACACAATGAATTGGACTTACACACGCACTATCTGAAATAGGATATATAATTCCAATGCCTAACTATTTCAAAATCTCCTTCTTAACAACTTCTTTCACCATTGGATTTAATCTCATTTTTGAATCAACTCTTGGTTTATATTGTTCATCTAATATAATTCTGTGCATATAGATCGAAGGACTGATTTCCTTAATATCAGCTAAGGTCGAACCAAAAGCTTTCTTATATCTTTTCAATGTATCTAATAGTCTTTGCTCTTGCAAATCATTTAATTTTGAAGATATAATAACTGGTAATGCAGATGAGTCTTCCAAAAACACATACTTCAAGTGGCTAGGCAATATTTTCAACTCAAGTTCAGGTGGTTTTATAATTGACAGAAATAGATTCTTATCAGCTTTTTTTTGTAATATCCATCATCTCAAATCTTTCCTAAACATAATTTATATCTTCATTTTCTAATTCGCCCAAAATAATTTCATCACTCTCTTCAAATTTTTCTTTCTCTTTAAAATGTTCTTTAAAATGTTCTTTCAATAGATGTTCACTAATTTCCATCCAAAAACATTCATTGTCTCTTTCAACAGCAGGGTATTTCATAAATTTTGCAATGTTAAAAGTCACTTCTTGATCATTAACTTTTATCGTTAATTCTTCTTTTTGAACATCTATCATAGCTTTTCTAGTAGCTAAAAATGGTCTTNTCGTATAGTGAAACTGCCAGGATCTTTTAATTTTTCAGGAAGCTTTTTCTGAATAATTGCACTACGCTCTTCTCTAAGTACAACAGTTTCGTTATCTGTGAACTTCCTTTCCTTGAATTGCACTACACTCTTCGCTAAGTGCAACAGCCTCATTATCAATGAACTTCCTTTTCTTGTTCAAATTGCACTGCACTCTTCGCTAAGTGCAACAGTTTTGTTATCCGTGAACTTCCTTTTCTTGTTCAGTATATCTTTCATAAATTTCACATAATTGGGCATCTACTCTAAAGCTTCTACGAAGGGAATATTTACTGTTAACTTCTTAAAAATTTCTAAAAACTTGGAAAATTGTTTATTCTGTTTGTGTTGCTTCAATATTTGAAGAAACGGTGGTGGAGGTTTCTCATTATGAAATTTGGAAAATTGTTTATTCTGTTTGTGTTGCTTCAATCTTTGAGGAAACGGTGGTGGAAATTTCTCCACAATAATTTTTATTGGTGTAAATGGATACTCTAAATTTGGGTATTCATAATCCTTTTCTTTTTCACCACTTTCTCTTTTTCAGTTTCTGTTTCTTTTTGCACTCTTGTTTCCAATTCTTTTCCACTTTGTAATTGTATCGCTTTGATTTGTTCTCTTACTTGATCTTTAGGATTTGGTTCCACATTACCAGGAAAAGTTCCTAATGTTCGGTTACTAAGCGCAGTAGCGATATATCCCAAATATTCTTAATAGCAGCTCCTTGATTTTGTAATTGATTTCCTTGAATTTGTAATTGATTTCCTTGATTCTAAGAAAAAGTTCCTAATGTTCGGTTACTAAGCGCAGTAGCGATATGTCCCAATTGGTTTTCAATGAGTTCCTTGATTTTGTAACTGATTTCCTTGAATTTGTAATTAATTTCCTTGATTCTGCAATTTTTGACCCATGTTTAATATCAGCTCTTCCATAGATAACTTCTTTTCCTTAATTTGATTGTTACTGTTAAATCCTGGAGGATAAGAATGTCATAGTTAACATTTCCTTGGTTGGATGAATTTCCTAATGGGTTCACTAGTTTGTTTGCCCATTGTTGATTTGTAGAAGAATTATTATTCCAATTAAAATTTGGGTGATTCTTCCAACCTGGGTTATAATAATTTGAATAAGGGTTGTTGGATCTATTAATAACATTTAAAGTCTCATATGAAGGTTGAACATCCATAAATAGCTCAGATGAATTCTCTTCCATCATAGGAGGTGTTGGAGAGNTCCTGGAGGATACGAAGGTCTATAGTTAATATTTCCTTGGTTGGATGAATTTTCTAATGGGTTCACTGGGTTAATCGCCCATTGTTAATTCGTAGAAGAACTGTTGTTCCAATTAAAATTTGGATGATTCTTCCAACCTGGTTTATAATAGTTCGAATAAGGGTTGTCGGGTCTATTAATAGCTTTTAAAGTCTCATATGAAGGTTGAACTTCCACAAATTGCCCAGCGAATTTTCTTCCATCATAGGAGGTGTTGAAGAATAATTCATCCCATAATGATCTAATTTCTTCGGTATTTCAACAATCTGTGATNCTCTTCCATCATAGGAGGTGTTGGAGAATAATTCATCTCATAATGATCTAATTTCTTTGATATTGTAGCAATTTGTGAAGTTAACATAGATACTGCATCAGAATCATGGATACTAGCTACTCTTTTAGGATANCCATTGAAAATTGTTGGTAGCCATCTCTTCTATTAATGAATAAGCCTCATCAAAAGGTTTTGAAATTAAAGATCCACCAATCGCAGCATCTATAATCAATCTAAAAGATCCCACTAATCCATTATAAAAAGTTTGAATTATTAACCAATTTGGTAACAAATGATGAGGAAACTTCCCNTATACCCTTTCAGAGGGCCATTAAAAATTGTTGGTAGTCATCTCTTCTATTAATGAATAAGCCTCATCAAAAATTTTTGACATTAACGAACCACCAGCCGTAGCATCTATAATTAATCTAAGTGATCCCACTAGTCCATTATAAAATGTTTGAATTAATAACCAATCTAGTAACGAATGATGAGGGCATTTCCTAAGAAGAACTTTAAATCTCTCCCAAACTTCATATATTGACTCTCCATCCATTTGACAGAACGATGTTATGTCCTTTTTAAGTTTAGCAGTTTTTGATGGAGGGAAATATTTGGATAGAAATTTCCGTGACAGTTCTCCCCAAGTTCTAACAGATCCTGATGGAGGGAAATATTTGGATAGAAATTTCTGTGAAAGTTCGCCCCAAGTTCTAATAGATCCTAGATAGAGGGAAATATTTGGATAGAAATTTCTGTGACAGTTCTCCCCAAGTTCTAATAGATCCAGGATGGAGGGAAATATTTGGATAGAAATTTCTGTGAAAGTTCTCCCCAAGTTCTAATAGATCCTGTTGAGGGAAATATTTGGATAGAAATTTCTGTGACAGTTCTCCCCAAGTTCTAATAGATCCAGGTAGATGGAGGGAAATATTTGAATAGAAATTTCTGTGAAAGTTCTCCCCAAGTTCTAATAGATCTAGGTGTGGAGGGAAATATTTGGATAGAAATTTCTGTGAAAGGTCTCCCCAAGTTCTAATAGATCCAGGTGCTAATGTTGGATAGAAATTTCTGTGAAAATTCTCCCCAAGTTCTAATAGATCCTGGTGCTAACAAATTTAAGAAATATTTGGATAGAAATTTCTGTGAAAGTTCTCCCCAAGTTCTAATAGATTCTGATGCTAACAAATTTAACTTCTTAGCCTTATCCCTCAGTGAAAAAGGAAAAAGTCTAAGTCTAACAGCAACGTTTGAGACTCTATCATATTTAAAAGTAGCACACAGTTCTAAAAAACTCTCGAGGTGTAAATTAGGATTTTCATTTTGTGTACCTCCAAATTGATTGTTTTGTACCATTTGGATAATAGCATGTTTAAACTCAAATGAATTAGCAGCTACATCAGGATTTTTGATAGATAAGTGAATTTCATCTGCTGTATGATTTGCATAATCTCTTAGGGGTCTAGGTTGGTGTTCAATTTCTATTCCTTGATTGTTCAGGTTGTTTTCCATTGTATTAAAATTTTTAGGTTCTCTTCTCAATCTTCTAATCTTTCTAACAGTGCGTTCTAATTCTGAATCGTATGGTATAAAATTTTCAAGTCCAAATTGATGTATACAATTTGAAATCGGTACATAGTAAAATAGTTCACTAAATATGAAAATAAGTTGCAATTTAAGTAAAAATTTTCTAATAATCCTAATTTGTCTGTTACTCTAACTGTAATTTTTGTTTACTCACTCACTCCCCGACAACAGTTCCAAAACTTTGACCGCGAGTTTATATATGCTTAAAAGTATAAGTATTTAAAACTGCTGCTAGAAGATTTAATTCCTCAGCAACTGTACAAAAACTTTAATAACGTTATAGATTCAATAAATATGGACGTAATAAATATTCAATAATTGTAAAGTCACACTTATCAAGGCAAGTATACGTATCGCTCAAGTAATATAGTGCTCTAATGGAGTCCTAGATATCAATCTCACAGGGAGTAAGATTATAACTACAAACTAAGATTTTAGAAAAACAATACTTTAATCACAGCAACGAAGTTTAATTTGCTTATCTGTCACTAATAGGCAATTGAAATAAATATGTAATTTTAATAACAACTAAATAACTAATTATACTAATGAAGGTTTGAATGTGATATTCAATATATAAGAAAGCATCATTCTCCTTAAAATTATAGTGAATGGATAAAGTGAATTAGTTCAAATTATATTATGTCAAATAGGAGCATACCTATTCTTTACCCTTTGGTCCACGCATAAAGAACATTGACTACTCCTACGCTTGTTTACTGAATCTGCGGCTAGGCTGGGAGGATACCGGCTCTCACTACGGAGCTCCCACATTCCCCTCACTTGAGGAATAACATCTACACTTCAGCACCTAAACGATAGGACCGAATTGGGGATTTTAGTCTGTCACTCTAAAATCTCCAATTCTATGACTCTAAAATCCCCAATTCTATGCCCGATAATTTTTTTTCCTATTTATTTGCACCCAACTTCCAAGGGTTTTGGCCACCCTGAATCTTGGATGTAATATTCACTTTAGTTGTAAAACTCAACATATTTTAACAAATCAAATATCTCCAATTCTACTCCCGATAATTTTATTTCCTTATTTATTTGCACCCAACTTCCAAGGGCTTTGACCTCCATGAATCTTAGATGTAATCTTCACTTTAGTTGTAAAACTCAACATATTTTAACAAATCAATTGTCTAGATTGAAAGTAAATTTAGATCAAAGTAAAAAGATCATCACAACTTCTTAAATATTTTAATGGCTTCACTAATTCAAATCACCATTTCACAAATCTCAAGATAAGGAGAAAGGCAAAGAAAACTACTCAGATCTTATGGGGAAAAGAAAAAAAAATTCAGAATTCATATATAAAATGAAATTCATACAAACTACAACAATAAATAAACTTATTTCAAATTTATCCACAAGAAAACTCCTTGAAGTTCCTCTGAATCTCTTCCTTTCTTTATAGCACACAGAATTCCTCTTTGAAGCGGTAAGGAGGAAGAAATATCTCACTTTCCCTCCA
The DNA here is from genome assembly GCA_002079205.1 of Phalaenopsis hybrid cultivar. Classification (NCBI taxonomy): domain Eukaryota; kingdom Viridiplantae; phylum Streptophyta; class Magnoliopsida; order Asparagales; family Orchidaceae; genus Phalaenopsis; species Phalaenopsis hybrid cultivar. The sequence continues at coordinate 292,739 of JXCR01111389.1, read as the reverse complement.
CTCTTACAATCTCTCGAAGAATTCCTCACAATTTTGACACTCTAGTAAACTCTCTATACACTAATGGAACTATTCTAACCTCCAGGACCGCTAGAGTCTTCCGATCCTCCATGAATTTTTGGTTAAAATCTTCTTTTAAAGTTGTGGGCGAGCTTTCCCAAGAGTTTCCTAAGCATCCCTTCTAAATTTGTCCTCATCCAAAGCCTAGTTGGTCATAACCGCTGAGCTCGCCGTCGGCGGCCTCGAGGGCACCGTCGGCGGACCTTCTTAATGAATTAATTCTGGAGTCTCGGGAAAATCTCTCCATCGGCGGGGTCGATGGCGCCGTCAATGCCCTAGTTCAATTCTTCACATTTTTTGGCCTTTTTCCTCCAAATTCGCTCATTTTTGCATACTTTTGCTCCAATGACCCTAATTCATCATTCCTGCAACAAAACATCAAAAATACATTTATTTAAAGTAAAATATCATAAAAAATAGTATAAAATAGGTATGAAAATCTCAACATATATTCCTTTGGTAAGGTACCAAGCAAATTTTTGAAGAAAATTGAAATATGAAAATTGTTAGCGTCAGCGTCTGAAGCGTCAGTTTCCCTAAAAAGACCAAAATCACTTAAAATCACGAAATACCCATGTAAAACATAATTTTATTTGTCTGGGTCGTCTCCTACCTCTAAATCAAAGTCAAAACTCAACCTAGGGCATCACATTTGGTGGATTTGAGAAGATTTCAAAGCCTAAAAGTCCTAGAGTTTATCTTCTCTTGGTAAGAACTTCACTTTAACTTAAAAATTTTTTTATTTTCACAAAGGATTAACCCTACATTTTAGAAATACAAAAAATTGACAGTTTTTTTGAAGAAGTTTAAAGAGAACCTATGATGAAAAGCTTCCTACCAAATATTCCTAATTTTGGAGTTTAATTTCATGATACTGTGAATTTACTTGAATTTATATAGAAATTCTTTTGGCTCCAAGAGTAAAGAGGGGAAAACCTACAGGAGATTTCTAAGCAAGGGGATTTGTTAATTTTATGGCCCAACATAACTATAGTACAAAAATGGGCACGAGAAAATTCATTCAGGAGCCAACATTTTCAAAACTTGGAAGAGAGATCGAGAGGCTAATTATTGCAGGGAAGTGGGAAACTTTCTGCTACTTCACTTCAGTGGCCATTATTCCTATGATTTGAGAATTCTATGCAAATCTTTGAGTGACAATAGATAATCACATTTATGTTTGAGGTAAACACGTTGAATTCATTTAAAGAAAAATCAATGAACTTTATGGACTAAGAAATGCATTTCATTGTGAGTATGTTGCATTTTTTATGACTAATTCATCACTTGATGATGTAATTGCCTATCTGACTGATGGAGGAGGAGAATAGAAAATTAAAAATCATCATAAAGTCAATTTCTCCACTTTCATGTTAAATGTTCAATCGAAGGCATGACATTACTTCATCTCTGCAAACTTGCTTCCAACTAATCATGTCAGCGAAGTAACTAAGAAAAGAGCAGTGCTGAATTCCGGCATTCAACAAATGAAAGTAGTGGATATTGGTGCTCTCATTATGCATAATGCTCAGAGCATTGCTAGAAGTGGGACAGGTAGTGGCTTGGTATATCCTGCCCTGATTTTCATATTATGTGAATAGTGAGGAGTAGAATTTTGTAGAAATGAAGAAATGTTGCAACCACTGAAACCCTTTGGAAAACCCACTGCATAAATTTGAATCAGTTGTTGGATCTAGGAGTGGAAGTAGTGATAAACCCTCCACAGTAGCTGCAGGACCATCTACTTTTGGTGTTATTTCACTTGAAAATATTATGGAGCAGTTAATGATTCAACAATCATATCTTATAGCAATGTAGAACATAATAGGTAATATAGAAGCCAAAAATGCCTACAATGATGAATGTAAGCAGAAAAGAGTGCAGCACGACATTATATATGATGAGGCAATCATTAGGTTTTTGAGGGTTGATGATACAATAGAGTTTCCTACATGCCCCAACTTCACGCCTTATGTGCATGAAGAAGATGAAGAAGAAGAAGAAGAAGATGAAGAAGAGGAATAAGAGGATGAGAAGGATGATGAAGAGTAAAATTTTATTTAGGCTTTGTTTGCTCTTATGTGTTGTTATTTGTTTTGATTTATTGTTGATGGTATGAGTAAAACATTTTTGTATTTGATTTGTGGATCTATTGAGCTGGTATATGTAATAGTAAATTGTAGACATTTATTTTTCAGCATTTTTAGTTGCTTTAGTTTATTATTTATGTCCTTAATTTATCTTTTCTTAGTAAAACCTTCGATATATTACATCTCATTTAATCCTTTAAAGCTTGTATTTTTTATCTTAGCACCTACAAAATGTCAAGAGCCAAGTTTCATATTTAAAATCATCTACAGGTTAGTTTTAATTTTATGCATTTATTGTTTTCTTTCACCTGCAGTTTTTTTTATACTACATACTTTTGTTATTATTTAAAAACTTAAGTTTGGGGGAATGAAAAATTTCTTTAAAAGAAGTGAACTAAATTTTATTTTTCCTCAATTAACTATACTTTTAAAAATTAATTTAACATGACCATGGATATTAGAGTTTAACTTTAAATAACTATATTTTTTTTGTAAATATTATGGTAAATTTAAGTAAAAATCTTTAATAATGAAGGTCAATTCTAGAGTTAAAATATTTAGTATAAATGAATAATACTATGTTTTTCTATTTAAAGTAAAAGAAATTGTATTTATGAAGTATTAGAAATCTTAGAGTTTCATGTAAGAAGAAAAGAACGAGACTTTATAAAAATTCTTCAAAGCTAGAATGAATTTTTATAGTGAAGAAAGGTAAGAAGTTTTGACTTTAAGAAGAGAATAGCTAACTTCAAAATTATTAAACGTTATCTAGAGATATTAATCCTGACATGAAAAAGAAAAGGAACGATTGAAAAAGATCCTAAAGAAAAGAAAAGAAAAAGAAAAAGAAAATATGTGAGGAGAAGCTTGAGGAGATGCCTCATTAAAAATTTGTTTCACTTCAATCAACTTGAAGACGAAGGTTTTATAACATTTTATAAGTTTTATCTAAGTATTAGCATCTTTACTAATAAATTTTTCATGAAATTCTTTTTCACATGGGTATTCTAAGTATCTTTGATATGACAAATTATAATTCTTCTTGAAATAAATGGAGATTTAGAACTCTTAGACTTGATTACTAGATATTCTTATACTTTTAGTTTTAACCTAATTTATTAGAAGTTTTTCTTAAGTTATACTATTATACTTATTAAAAAAATATATAGAACTTTATAAGTTAATCTCTTCCATAAATAATATTTTATGTAGTAAACGGGTCACTTGAGGACAAGTAACGTTTTAGTTTGGGGGATTTTGATACACCAAAATAATTTACTATTTTATGTATATATTTTATGCTTACTTTGGTGATATTGCACTATAAAGAAGGGTATTTTCATGTTCTTTTTTTGAAGGTATAATTTTAGGCATTAGGAGCAAAAAGTAGGAACAAAAAAGAAATTTGGAGCCAAAATGGATATTTTTGTGATCCTGGTACCAGAGGCACCAGATTGGTGCTTGAAGCTCCATTTCCAGAGAGCTAGTGCCAAAGAAATGCACTAGAGGTGACATTTTAAAGATAAACGGTGCCAAAAGCGCCAGAATCTTGAGAATAGTGTGAACTTCATTAAGCGGTTCTAGAGGCACCAAATTGGCTCCAGAAATGCTTAAATTTAGAGAACAATCAGAACTTCATTAGGCTGGCGCCAAAGGTGCCAGATTTGTGGTACAAGCGTTTGAGATTAACTAAGATGAAGTAAGCCGGTTTACGATTATTTTAGAGCAGATTTTGAAGGCTCCAAACATTTTAAATGTTCCATTGAGTGGTTCAATGCATCTATACACTTTGAATGCTCCTTAATGAAGAGATATGTCTCTTGGATGAGGGGAATTATCTCTTAGTGTAAGAAGTTGTGACTTTTGGGTGAAGAATTGGAGGGACTTTTTAATTCTTTTTTGGCCCTAAATAAAAAGGAAGGGTCTATAGAAGAAGAAGGGGCGTGTGAGATAGAGAGAAAGGTTTTGGTGCGAGAGAGAAGGGGGATTTTCTTCTAGAGTTATAAGAGTGATGGGAAGGTTAGAGATTTCCTCTACACTACACTTCTAAGAGAAAATTGAGTGTGATTGTACAGAGACAAAGTGCTTAAAGGGAACTTCTAAGGATTTTCTTGGGAAGGAGTGTAAGATAAGTTGTGTTCTTTTCTTTCTTTGTTTTGTAAACTTATTTTTATATATAAAATTTGTATTTTGTAGTATCTTTCTCATGATATCTGAGTAGTATTCTTTATCTTTCTCCCTAAAATGAGTTATAATTTTGTGAAGAATTAGTTTTTCTTTACAAGGTTTTAAATGTTAATAAATTATGGTGATTCATACTCTGATCTTTATTTACTTTTTGATTTAGCAAATTAAAAGGTTAAAATTTGTTGAGAAACATACGATCCGAAAGGGCTATACTTTCTATGACAAGGTAATAGCAACATTTAATTTCATGGGTGAGAATGTAATTTACGGGATTGCATGCTAATAAATAGGGAAATATACATTGATGGGCACAAAATTGGAGATTTTAAGGAAATCCCAAATTTGGACCAGTTACATGGAAATTAAAGTGAGATTGTTAGCTCTCAGGTGAGGGAGAAGTGAGAGCTCTAGAGTGACAGTCAGTATCCTCTCAACCTAATCACGAATTTAGGGACCAAATTCTGGATTAGTCAATGTTCTTTTTGCACTCTCAGATGTTAAAGAATAAGATTACTTCTTTTTGGTACAATACATATTTATATGTATTTTAAATGATTTTTATTTCTTCACATTCCATAAACTCATTGTAAAGTGGAATGATGCTTTCTTGAATTTGAACACTTTGTTTCAAAACTTTATTTAGTCTTTATAAGTTTATTTTTGAAGTTTAGCAATTTGTTTAGTCAACTTAGTTCTTTTAACTGCATTTCCTTTAGCGCACATTAATTTTACTTTATATTTGTTTTGCTCACTTGAGTTTTATAGTTTAAATATTTTGTTTGACATTATAATCATAAAAATTTCCAACTCCCTGTGGGATCAATACTTAAGACTTCATTAGAGCCCTTTATTAATTGAGCGATACATATATTTGCATTACTATTACGGGTCTGGTAGCTTAAAGATTTTAAAAGATAAATTTTATTATACTTCATTTATTTTTAATGGGATTGAACTGCATATTTACTATTAGTGCTAGCCGACCACGCATTAATGACACATCTGCTTCTCATTCCCAATTTTTATAATTTTGGTCATCATGACCCTAGTTATGTGTGGGATAAGGTCTTAGATGGGTCTTTCTCTCATTGAATGAAGGTGAAGGTGAGTGATGATATCCCCACATCTTCACTCCATATTTTATGAAAGAATGACACATACCTCTTCCTTTCATGATGGTTTCATTATGGTTTTTGTCTTGAGTCAAAGGTCATGACTCATGTCATTCATGAATATTTTTCATGTCATTGTATGCTTCATGGGTGGGTGAACCATTAGCAATTTGTTATGTAGTGAATTTAGGCTTTTGGTATAAAACATAATTTTTGGGTGGCCATGGGTTTAAACTATGATTTTAAACTTAAATTCTAGGTATATTAATCTTTAATTTCATTCTCTTTAATAAATTAAGTAATTAATCAATTAAGAGAGTAAAATAATTTGATGAAAAGACCAAATTTTGGCAAAAATGGTAAGTTTGACCAAGTCGACATGGCTGACCAGGTTTTATCATAGTTGACCAATTTAGGTTCAAGGTTGACCCAGGTGACTTTCTTGACCATGTCATGGTTAAATTAGTCATGGGGTCATTAGATTTGGTGGTATGACTTGGATTTGATCATGGTTGACCAAGGTTGACAAATGATAAAATTGACCATATGGTGATGTCTTGACCATATGGTGATCATTTGAGTCTATTTTTAACCAAATGGTCAATGTGGTGACCATGAAGTTCAAACTTGACCATTTTGACCAAAGTTTGACCCACAGGGTCCATGGTTGATCAAATGGTCTAATTTGACCCATTTAGTGCTTACGTTGACAAAACAGTCCATTATGACCAATTTTGGTGCTAAGGTTGACCAAATGGGCTAGTTTGACCAAAGTTGAGAAAGGTTGACGGATGGTCAAATTGACCATATGGTGATGTCTTGACCATATGATGATCATTTCGGTCTATTGTTGACCAAATGGTCAATGTGGTGACCATGAGGTTCAAAATTGACTATTTTTACCAAAGTTTGACCAATGGGTTTCATGGTTGATCAAATGGTTTAATTTAACCCAATTGGTGCTTAGGTTGACCAAATAGTCCATTTTGACCAACTTTGGTGTTAAGGTTGACCAAATGGGATAGTTTGACCAAGGTTGACCATTTTGGCCAAAGTTGACCAATTTGACAAAAGTTGACCAATTTGACCAAATTTAACCAATTGGGTCACTTGGATGTCTGTATTGACCAAATGGTCATTATAGTAACTATTGGGTAAGGGTTTGACCAAATCAGGGTTTGCATAGCTGATCTGATCATTTTGGGGTGTCATCCTGGTTTGAACCCAAACAGGGTATATTGGGAGTCAATTTAATTTAAAAGGATTTTGAGACCCTAGATAAGTTTAAAGGGTCAATGTTGGTAGACCTTCTCCTAAGAGTGAACTTAAGTGATCATGATGATAACTAGAGTTTTTTTTTTTTT
>JXCR01111389.1:270976-285902 GCA_002079205.1 Phalaenopsis hybrid cultivar | reverse complement strand
TTTTTTTTTTTTTTTTTTGAGGATCATGAATCTGTATGGGTGATTCAAGATATATCTTGTTAACAGGTGTCATATCAGGATCCTCATCCTCACAAAAGTGAGGTCAACAATAGATTGAAGCAGTTGTTTTACCTAGATCTAATTCTTGGAGTGTTTCAAAATTTTTAATGAAAATTAATGAACGATTGCTCTTGCTTTTAATGAATCCTAATTCAAGTCCCTCACTACTACTACAACTTATATAATTTGGACGCAACGTCTTTTGAAAAATTTAACATATCTTAATCTCTTCATATCACATTATATTATGACAACACTTCTGCCATAGCCCTTGCAAACAATTAAGTATTTCATGCAAGTACTATACACATACAAATTTATCACCACTACATTCTAGAATGAGTTAAAAAAATTCAAATTGATGATCATCATATCACAACAGTTGACCAAGGGCATATATCCTTGCAAGATTTTTAACAAGTGTAAGAATCAAGCATCATAATTCCAAACTAAAAATTTCCAAACCATATCATCAGATTGAAGGGGGATATTAAGACACTTGACCAAACCCAACTAACTTCAAGATTCCTTTATTCTTATATAATAAGGCTATAGCTTTTATTGAGTACTTGTTATTAAGTATCCATATCTTAGCCATTTGGTTTAATTACAAAAATAATTTTATATGATGGTTGTAACAAATTTTTAATAATACTAAAATTTCTTGTTTCCTTTCTCCTAATCTGTTCCTTATTCTATATTCTCTTCCAAGAACTTCTCAAGTGTAGTAGGTTCAATTTGGAGGACATCTCTCCCTCACAAAATCTCACAAGCATAAGCTAATCCCTTTATTGGACATTTAAATTTACATCATTTTTGCATTATCATCTCCAAAGATTTTTAAATCCTCACCAAATTGGTAGTCCAATATTTCATCGCTGAAGATACATATCATCATTCAAGAATAATGAGTAGTGGTTGTAAATAAAATAAAAAATGTAGTAGAAGTCCAGGGTGCTAATTTTTAGGAAGTTTCATTTCATCAATTTCTCTGTCTGATTATGTAAGAACTCAGGACCAATCTATGCTTCCAAGCTCTACCTTTATTACCTTGCAATAAGTTGTAAGTAGGGTTGTTAAAGATCGGATTTTGACCCAAGTTGAGGTCTATGACATGCCTAAAAATTATCTACTTTTTATATATATTTTTATGCTAATTTTTAATGATATCTAATGATATTACACTTTAAAGGAAAGTATTTTGCATGTTTTTGGTTTCAGGTACAAGAAATGAGCTTTTAGAGAAAATGAAACAAAAATAGTGCAATTTGGAGTCAAATCAAGCAAGGAAACAAATTCTAATCTGGCGCATTTTGATATGTATTTCTATGCTTAATATCCTTCACATTTATCACATATTTTTGAACAAAATTTCACTTTAAAGAAAGTTTATTTTCATGTTTATCTTGTAAGTATAACACTTGGGGCAGACTGGAGTTGTAACGGGGCAAAATAGAGCTAAATGGAGCAAAACGGACGTGCTGCTAATAGGGTGGCGTTTAGGCACCAGTCTCATCTAGAAACTGTCACTTAGGTGCCACATTTTGGTTCCTATGTGCTAGAAATGGTTAAGGGGCGAGTTTTGATGATCATGGCTATTCTAAATGTTCTGGAATATTTCGGGCAGTTATGCACTCCTTAATGAGTTAAACAAGGAATCTAAACATTTAGAATGTGAAGAGGTGTCCCTCTTGGAGTGAAGAAGTGTGTCTTTTGGAAAAAAAGGAGGTTGGTTTGTTTATCTTTAAAAAGGGGGGGAGGGGTTTGACATCTCTTATGGGGGATGATTAAGAGAAGTTTTAAGAGAGTTTTAGAGAGGGTTTGGGCATGCCTCTTCTAAGAGGCATGTGTGTGTGAGTAGAAGATGTAAATTTCTACCTAATCTGGAGAGGTTGGTGAGGGATTTTGAGAGATATGTGTAAGGAATTGAATGAGCATTACATGGATTAGCGTGAGACTTTGTTGGAGAGAATATCATCTTTCTTTCAAAGGAAAAAAACTAAGTATTATGATCTTCATTATCTTATAATTGTTTAAAATACTTTAAAGTAGATTTGCTTTGATTTATTAAAGTTTTATGTTGTTTTTTATCCATGCTTCGTGAGTAATTTTCCTTACTCTTTTCTTTTGATATGAAATAGTGACATGAGTAGGAAAATTTATTTTATGATAGAATATTTTGTATTTCTATGTGTTGAGTAATATATTATTTTCTTCATTGACATAACTTAAGTGGTAATAGGTTATGTTAAAATTTGTAGTGAAATTAAAACTTGGGAGAGTGGTGATCTTGCAACTTGAGTGCGCTAACATTGTTGGTTGGATATGGTGAAGTAGTTTAGGTTGCAATGCAACTTTAAGGAAATATAATTCATGATCATTTTTATTAGGAGCTTCTAGATGATTGATAGTTGTATAAAACGAATAGTATACTAAACATACTTATTCACTCAGAAGAGGGTAGGTAGACATATGTTCCTTGTTGGTACATTATTACATAATTTTATTGAATCTTTTACCGCTAATGTCACCATCTTCATTTTAATTTTCTTTTGCAATGCAAAGGATGCATGTTTAAAAAATTAGATTTGCTTAGAAATTCTCTTATTTTATATATGTGATGGTATTTTCATGGGTTATTAATTTACTTTGCAAACTGGTCATTTGTGATGTTAAAATCTGTTGCGAAACATAACGACCTGGGATGGTTATGTTTTCTCCTAACTTGTGAGTACCACACTAAACCTTGGATGGAGGGGATGCCACGTCCAAGGGGGAGTGTCAATAGATAAGGAGATAAGTTTTGATGAGTGCAAAAATGATGATTCTAGAGTGGTAGATTAGAACTTTTATCAATTTGGTCTTTAGTTCTCAACCAGAGGCCTAGTTGATCCTACTAGAGAGGGGTTAGTGTTTAATCTAGAAGTGAGAGGCTATAATATACTCAGCATAGCTATATTAATCAAGAATTTAACTTTAGATTAGGCAATATTCTTTATGCACTCGGGAGAAGGTAAATAATAGGTATGCTCTTATTTATCACTGGTCACATTAAAATCTAAGTATTTGATTCTTACACATTGTCTAGGTCGTGGCATGTGGAAGGTAGTTTTTAATATCTCAAAATTCTCCAAACCAATTTCTCTAGTTAGATTTATCCTTAGATTTTGGTTTGTATTTAAGATTTTTTATTATAAAACACCCTTAATCGTCATTCTAAATGACGACCTAACAGTAGTAAACTATAATTAGCCTAAGGGATACTTACCTTGCTTTTTGTAGGATTAACACTCTATTCTTTACAGAAAACCCTATACTACTTGTAACGATGTGTATACTTACGTAGAACCCCTAGTGTGTAAAATATAAATCATTTCTAAAGTCTATAACATATTCATTTTGCACATTAATCGCCCAAGTAAACTAGGTCAAGTTTTTTTTGCCATAGAGTTAAATATCTACGTAATTAGGGGTCTGAACAAGTATCTGATGTCGTCACCAAACATTAAAATTGTAGTAATTATACATTTATGTACACACATATTCTAGGTGGCATCAATCGACTCATAATCAACAAAAAAAATCAATTCAAAATTTTGGCTCATACCTCAGCTCATTTATCTCAATTCAATCTATATTTGAGCCAAAATTTGAATCATTTTTTGAACAATTAAAGATCTTCAAGATAAACTCACTAAATTCACGAGCCCTAACTTCATTAAGGATGTTAACAATTAGATTTTGAGCAAAACTGAGATTGGCTCAAAATTGTCTCACAAGCCATAAAATCATTAGGGTTATTAATAATCAGATTCTAATCTGAGCCGAGGTTGGCTCGAAATTGGCTCAAAAAAATTTGATCCAAAAGTTTGTCTCATAGTTCGACTCATTTATTTTAATCTAATCTCGGTTTGAGCCAAAATTAGAATCAATTTTTTAGTGGTTAAAGATGTTGCGCTAAATTCACAGCCCTAGTTATCAGTCTATTTGGAGGGTCATTTTTATCAATTTTTTCATGCCTTAGTGGCACATCATCAAGTCTGTCTCATGAAGTATCTTTCCAACATCATCAAACTTTGCAAGTCAGCTCATATGCCATAAATATGGAAATGATAATTGAACCATCAAGCTGATCTTTTTGTTCTTGTCTTATTAGTTGTTAGTTTGAATTTTTTATAATATTAAGATATTTATTATTTTTCAAGAATGACAGACTAATTACAAGTAACACTTCTTATCGTGGAATGAACAAACCTATGATTGAAATAAGAAGCTATTATTTAATTCTAGCATCAATTTCTCGAAGGCTAGTGAACTTTTCATCTCATTGTTTGGAGATTTGATCATCATCATGTCTTGTATTTTTTTGTTGCATTGCATAACCTTGAGGCCAAGGTCATTTTGAAATGGTTATTAATGACACGAGTATGAGATATTCAATTCTTGTATTTGGTTAGGTTGACAAGAGTTTTAATTTGTGACATGATTACTTTGCGGAAAATTAATGATGTAAATTTTTATAAATAGCTTTTGTTGGATACATTGACTGAATGGAAAAATGAATTAAGTTTCTCGTTGTTTTCTAGTTTCTTCCTCTTCCCCTTTTGTCCATTTTTTATGAGTTGTCAATATTTTGATATTAAAAATTATTCTTTTTTATCCAAGTTTTTGTTTCTTGATTCACCCCCACTAAACTTCTAGATTAGTTAGCATCCTCAAATTTTCATCTATTAAAAAAAACTTAGTATCATTGAATTGATATAATGTTTACTTCTTGTATTAGGACAACTTAAGAGTTTAATTAGTAAAAAGATTAGTTAGTAGGAAATTAGTGATGTGTACTTCTATAAATAACTTATATTGGAAACATTGAAGGAATGAAAAAAATGATGTTTCTCTTCTTTCACTGGTTCACTCTTTTATTTTCTATTATTCTGGAAAGAAGCTTACTACATCTTTTTCTTATCTCATTGTGTTGTAAAATGAGCTTTTCTAGAAGTACAAACTCTCACTAATGCTTATTAAGTAATTAACTACTCTTATTAATCAAATGCAAAACCTATTAATCTTTAATATCCTTCATTACTAACCCCTTTAAATTGGCTTTGCCTCAAGGACAAAAAAGTAATAAAACTAGAGAGAAATTATGACCAATGATTTTTTAATGTGCTGCATGAATCGAAAATATCCAATAAAGAGTTCATCAAAAACTCTAACTCCATTTTCATTTCTAATCTTCAGTTTACTACAGAAAGAAAAATCTTAGGTAATGTATATGTAACAACCATTTCCTCAAACAACTTTAGGACGTATCGTTTCTTGATATGGAAAAATAACGAAGAAGTAAGCATGAATGAACTCATTTTTTCAACAAAAAAGCCAATAGACACCTGCATATTTTGAATCCTGGAAATTCTTATCCGAAATGACTAAATGTAATTGCAAATGCCTCACATTGGAAGGACAGAGTTTTTAGGGAGAATTGAGTTGTTGGCGATAAGGTTGGCATTATTGCATAGTTGAGGTAGGAGATGGGAATTGAACTTCATGGATTGATTTCAATCTCAGTACTTTTGATACTTCTTGTTGAAATGGGTTTGCAGGTGTTAGTACGAGTTAGGATGCTAATTTATTAAGTTTGGACCAATATCAATGTGAAGAACTAGAGAGAAAAATGCTTTAATTGATGCTACAAATCAAATTTTTAAACGCAAAAATTATCTTTTAGCAACAAGCTAATGATGTGTACTTTTATAAATAGCTCCCATTATAGACATTAAAGGGATATAATAAAATAAAGTAAGCTTGTTTCCCTTTCTTTTTCCCTTTTTCTCTATTTTCAGCAGTTTTCGACATCCTCGGATTGTTGTTTATCATTCTCTAATCTAAGTCTGAATTTTCTTGTTCTCCCCTTCCTAAGTTCTGGAGTTTTCATTATGATCGAATTACCGAATGTCAAGAAATGACTCTGATATAATAATATAATGGTTATGCATTGTATTGGAAATTGTTCTTCATATATAATTTTCTTTGAACGTTTCACTTCTGATAATGCTCTTGTCATTAAGCATAGCCATGAAGTGAGTTGATGAATTCCTTCAAGTCTTCTTGAGATGCTACATCCCTTTTAAGTGTTTTGGTGGGGATGTTCACATAGATGAGCATAACTGGGCTGGCATGGTCAAATTATGGACACTGTCCATTTTCTGTGAACTATCCAATTGAGTTCCCTAGTTGAATTGATCCAATTGATTAGCTTCGACAGTTGAGCGGGTTGGCAAGCTTTACACCTTGAATCTGGCCAACTATTTGAGAGCATATAGACCTAAAATACTTGAATGATATTGTGTGACCCACACCATATGAATATTATGACCAATTTAAATTTATGTCATTAATTTTTTGAAATTTTTAGGATCCCAATCAGCAATAATATGCTCACAATAAATGTTTTAAAAAATAAGTATGTATAAAATCGAAATGTAATTAAGTCGTTGCTTCAATTTCTCTCTAAATTTATTTATTGAATCATTTTTTACACGTGTGAAGTATCAGCCGATTCATGCTGACTCAGCATATGGGAAGACTACAAGAGTGGCATGTCGTATGCCTTGGGATTCTAGGAATGCCTTCAACAGCATCTCAAGTCACTCTAATTTAATCATTTATGACTAGTTTTTGTTTTAGCTTAGATGAAAGTTGGGGAGTTTAAGAAAACGGAGATTTACACCGGTAGCAAAAAATTCTTAGTATTTCACACTAAAATTTTCATTTTTATAAACACAACACTATTTCTATATATGAAAAAATGAGTTTCGTTGAAAGGTGTAATTAGTGATATATTTGATGTCATAGGAAAGAATTTGGTGTCGTGTTAAAAGATGAAAATTTGATGTTAGATACATAAATGCATATGAAAATTGACAAATGCAAAATCTTAAATCGAGCATTTTTAAATTTTGTAACATTCTATTATAATATGTTGGGATCGCCTTGGGCTGTAATCGGGCTGAGTCGAGGCAACTAGGTAAGGATCTGAACTTGATTTCACCAAATCATGTGTTGTTCATATGAGCTTGAGATGAACTTTTACATATTTGCTTATACTTGTCTTGAATAAATTTTTTAATGTTCATATTCGCTTTGAACTTGGCTTGACTATATTAATTAAAAATATAAAATTTAATTTAATATTTACTTTTTCATATATATAGACGCACACGCATTAAATGTAAATACATATTGATATTAAATTGTAATATTATACTATTAAAAATATTATTAAATAAGTTATAATTAATCAAATTTTTATTTAAATAATATATCATATATGGATAAAGCATTTAACAGGCAGACTATTGTTTGAACAACAAACGAGTTTGAACATGAGCACTAAAAAAACAAATTGGACTATTTTCATATGTGGTCATTTATGATTCGTGTTTTTAAAAAAATATTCAAACTTACTTATTTATTAGTTTGAACAAATATGGTCTAGTATTAATCTAGCCAAGCATTAATTCCTTATCAGGTGCATTATTCATTTACAAACCTAAAGTAGATATTATTTTACACACCCGGCTCTTTTTGAAGCCAATAAGAAAGGAGAATTCCTTTTGGGAGGACTCTCTCCATCTTCTTCCCTTTCTCTTACCCTTGACTCATCACTTGTCATAGTTTCCAAATGCTTATCATCCTTTAACCTCTTCAATCCAAGCTTTCAACTTACCTCTTAAGTCTCCCAATAACTATTTCAACTTTTCCTCCATTTTTCCTCTTAAAAGGGGAATCGAGAAAAAAATACACAAACTTTTGAACTTTCAAAACTCATATAATAAGAATATACATGTTGCTCACTTCCTCCTTTCTCTTCTTGAGACAGTTATTACTGAACTTTTTTACACCTTTAAAATTTCTCCACTCGCTAGTTATTCTATACTTGCTATTTGATGATTAACAAACCCTCATATTTTGATAAAGGTACTATGTATCTCACTTAATGGAGGATTTTTTTGCACAAATTTAGGATTTGAGGAATTCCAGATCAACAATTGTTAACAACTCTTTCGAACCCACCCAAGTTCGAGTGACTTCATTTTGAATTGTACCAACGATTGCAACACTACTTCTTCTATAATACAAGATTTTTTTTTCTGGATGATTGATGAAATTGTGGAAACCCACTGACAAACCTTGATTTGTCAACATACATTCGCCATGGGGAAAAGCGGAAGATGTTTTTACTTCAGTAAAAATTATGTGAGATAACAATTCATTAGCCAAAAATCAAGCTTCAGAAAATCGAACCAAGAATCAAACTCCTAGAAGGAAGTAATCAAGATTCATTGGTTTGACTAGGGTAGAACTAGGGGTTGAACCGCATAGCATGATAGATATAAAAACCAATTAAATGTGCAATAAATTACATAATAATTATATATTACATATGAATACAGAGTAACAAGTGATCAAAATTGCATTATCAAGATTAAAACACACATAAAAATGGATTCAATAGTTTAAATTTAAGAATATTTAATATTTGAATAACTGACCTCGTATTTGTAACAAAAAAATAAAAAAAAAAATCTTTCTTTGAAATCTTGTATTTCGTGTTATCTTATTTGATGATTTGATAATCTAAAAGTAAAATGTCTATGAAAGAAAATTAAGCTTGACTTAAAATCTAACGAAACTTGAAAACCACAACCACAACATTTTCTCTACATTCTGCTTATAATATCAAATATTACTATCGAAGGAAGAGGAAAAAGAAGAACACTGCATTGCTCTAAAGCGCTGCTTCATTTTAATCACACAACTTTATCATTGTAAATTAGTTATATTATTTTATATAATTCGTCCAATAATCTAAAGTTGATTTCTTTCTCCAAATCATTCATGGAAAAGAAGGCAGTGCAGTCTCAGAAAAAAAAATATATATATATTAAACAAAAATACCTCAACTTAGCTATGCATGTTGTTCCATACCTTTTGTTATTGGTCTAGGCCCTAGGAATCACCTGCAGCGACGATTGAGCACCATCGAGCTTTGTCCCTTCGACCTCCTCTCCCTCTCAAATATACATAACCAAGAGATAAGAAAAAAGAGAACCCTCTACTCGCCTAATATTTCAAAATTTAAAATGTCTTACTAACGTGATTAATTTGATTTAAAATTCAAGGGTTAAGATCTTGCTAATTGAGAATCAGACAATATTTAAAAATCACGACTGATTCAACGGTCTACTGCTTCGATCCTAGTTTTCATGAGTCCATTTTCCTTTTATTCAAAAAACTGGTTATCTCTAACATCCAGACAGGCTGCCGTCCTGTTAACAATCTTGCCTAAAATAGTTTCTCACTCGGCCTACATTAGTAGAGTCTTTACATAAACATAAATTTATCTCCTTGAACTCTTTAGCCGTGCAGTAATTAATAAACATTGGGCTACTTAGATTTTCAAATAAAGCCGTATTCGGCTCCTTTGATGTCATATTTATGAAAGTTATTAACCTTGATGTAGGATAAAAAAGTTTTAATATACAAACAAATTTGAAAATTTTCTTAATGTTTACGAAAGTTATTATGCGCATTTGAAAATTTTCTTAATGTAAATTTTTTGCGGAGTTGAGAAATTAGAGAAGAAAATGACTCATATTTTGTTCTTTTTATTTTACTTTTTTTAATTTTTCCCATAAAGTAAATCAAATGTAAGAGTTTTACATTGTCATTTGTTCGAATGAAAAAAGAGTGCCGTTTAAACTTTGGTGTGCAATTCTAAACTTGTGCATTCCAAATTCATTAGATTTGACTGATTAGCAGATACACTACAAATGGTATCATGATGCTCCTGCCATAAGTCATTGTTGTTGCCGCCCTTGTAGGCCGCCCCCTACATATCAATGGGTCCACCGTTACCACTGCAAACCACAAATATGCTGAGCATATTTTACATTATTTTTATTTCTCTTCAGACCAAATATAAAAGTATGAATTTCTTCATTTATTTTATACCAACTAAAATGCATTTCAAATACTCTTTTTCAATTATAATGTATTCTCTTTATGTGGCATTCCTTTTCTAGCAAACCAAATAGCCCCAATGCATTTGGATTAACTTTAAAAAGTGTTCAGTCAACTTCAATAATGTAACACGAAAATTTAAACTGTAAGAAACTCACAAAATTTATTTTGAAAAATTAGATAAATTTAAATTGATCAATTGATTTGATGTGACTAGATAAATTCATGCTTTATAAATCTTCTCAGAATTTTTTTAGTAATTTAAAATTTATATTCAATTTTTAACATAAGACAATAAAATTTATATTTTCTAAAATACAAATTATATTTGCAAGTACAGAATGAGCGCTAATAATATGTATATTTAAGCCATGCCACAACAGCATAGTGATGAATTAAAAGATTATTTGGTCTTAAGAAAGAGTTATGTCTCAAATTTTTACTTGAAATGAAGGTAAGCATCACCATAAATATGTATTATAAGATCATTTGTCAGTAATGGACCACAAAGACCCATTACAAATCAAATTTATTAGAGAAAGTAAGTAATTTTAAACTTTAAAAAAATATCATAATTTTTATTCATATTTAATATTTTTATTTTGAATACTATGAAACATGTCATATTAAATAGAGTTCTTCGATAACATTAATGATTATGAATAATTACATACAAAACACTAAACATTGTTAGACAAAACTAGCATCCATGTGATTTTTTAAACTATGTAACCGATGCAATTACATGTGCCACAATCAAACCATTGAAAATTTGAATAAAAATGAAAATTCAGCTTTTATAGTGAATTTTGATATTTGAGCACAAATTGAACAATGGATGGAAGGAGGGCTAGATTTGTAAATAACAATGTTGGGAGTGCTATGTATGTAATAGCTTGGATGGATTTGTTTATCTCAACAAGTGCAATCAAATGCCACAGACAGATCATGATTTAGAAGTCTATGAGAAATATGGTAATTCCAAACGATTTTCTATCATAATTATGGTCCTATAAAAATTATAACACCACACTACTTTTTTGTCAGCATGCTAATGCCTCAAATACTTCATAATTTCGTCGGTTAGAAGTGCGAGAACTTTTGATATATGAATTTTTTCATTATGAATTTTCCATAGTATAGAGCACTGCGGTCATGTCTATTATCGTTTAGTGAAAAGGGATTCAAGAATGTACTAGTGATATGAGATGTTTTGTATTTTATTTGTATTCATTCAATTTAAGCTTACTTGACATGAATGAGCCAACTCGTTTTGATTTTCGAGCGAGATCAATTCCAAATAGCTTAATTTGACTTGCTCGTCTTAATTTCAACCTAGATCAACCCTATTTAATTTCAAGGGGAGCTGTCTTGAAATCGAATATCATGAGCCACGAGCTAATTTGAAGCTGCATTCAACCAGAATAATCAACCTTCTCATTTCTTAATTCAACTTGGACCTTAACACAGCTTTTTCACGGCTTGTTATAAGCTTAATCGTGCGGTTGGTAACGTTGGGGATTCCAAGCTATAATGCAGATGAAGTTAGGTAATACAAACAAAAGCAAACAGTTAAGAGTCCATTAATTATATAATAATTAAGTAGTTAATAACTATATAATGCCTTTCGTGAATCCCTAACACACAAAAGAAAATAATAAAGAGGAATAAAAGCATTTGGAGTGCCGGCCTATGAAGACGGTAAAGAAAAGGTCATCTCATAACAGATCCAAATAAGCAGTTGGAGCATTTAATTAATTAGTACATAAACAGTTAGTGTATGTAGCCAAACAAATGATGTGGATCCTCACAAATTATCAAGTTGATTGATTATTCATTATTATTATTATTATTTCTATTATTATTATTATTATTATTATTATTATTATTATTAGTAAAGTGAATAAAGTTCTTATAAATATAATATTTTAATGAAAGATTTACATGTCACATGCAATTACATCTAACACCTGAGTTAATTTCTTCATGCATACCGCCCTATCTTTCCTTTGTATGAAAAACTGTATTTCATTTTTTTAAATGAAAATATTCCAACAATAACTCTTAAAGTTTAAATAAGGCTTTCTAAAATAAAAAGTTGTTTTCATTCAATCCCCGACAACAGCGCCAAAAACTTGATCCCTACTGTTTATCTGCATATGCAACAGTATAATAATGTATTTGATTATATTTTTCACTTATCTTTCCTTACTTCGCAACAGTACCAAAAACTTGATCTTGAAGAAAATAAGAATTTAACTTTTTAAGTTAATATATATTGGGATACAACACAAGTATACGTATCGTTATCAAGTAATATAGGACTTTTTGATTAAGCCCCAAATATCAAGCCCACAGAATTGTTCACCGTATGCGATAATTAAATTAACAAACTTTCTACTTTAAAAAGACAAAAACTATAGTTTTTATCACAAGAAAAAAATTTAAACTTTTTTTGGTATTTTTAATATTTGAAAACTTATTAAAGATAACTTGAATTTATGTAAAAGAAAAGCATTGAATACGAAATATCTTTCTCCTTATCACGAATCAATAATAAATATAGGAATTCTGTTGTGGAAGTATTCAAATTGTGTTATGCCAAATAGGAGCAATATTATTCTTTACCCTTACTGGAGATGATATAAAAAAAATTGGTTAATTTAAAGTTTGAATAGTTCAGAAAACTGGCTAGGCAGGGAAGATACTAGCTCTCACTCTAGAGTTCCCTCCACTTGGGGGGCTAACATCTCGTATCAAAACCTAAAACAATAAAACAAGTTGGGGGCTTTAGCATGTCACTCTAAAGTCCTCTAACTCTACACCCTTCAAAGATTATTTCCTTATTTATTTGCACTCAATCATATGAACTACATTCTCATTCATACAATCTCATGTGAATTTTTCCAATTGTTGACTAAGACAATATCATCCCGGTTCTTACATGTTTTCACAACAAATTTTAACATCTAAATGAGTCAGATCAATAAGTAAATGAAGTGCATAGAATTAAATCATCACAACTTCTTCAAACATTAAAGGTTAATACTCTCCACAACATCCATCAAACACTTTAATTACTTATCATTTTAAGGATAAAGATAAAGAAAACTACTCAGAATCCATGAAGAAAACAAAACCACACTTTAGTTTAAAAATAGAAATCATTGTCAAACCAACAAGAAGTCTTGATTAAAACCAAAAGTAGTTTCAAACAAGGATAAAAACTTATCTCAAATCCTCCACCAAACTCTTGAAGTTTCTTTGAATCTCTTCTCTCTTACAATACTCTTAACTCTAAAACTAGAACTAAAAACAAAAGAAAAAATAAAGTTGTAGTGACTGAAATTTTCTCTATAAGTTTCTCCTCGAATTACTTTAAGAAATTTTCAGAACTCTTTAGGACCCTTCTAAAAGTCTCAACTTTCTTATTTTATAATTTTACAAGAGATACCTTGGTATCACTTCAAATTGTGTCCCGATTCGATATATTTACCAAGAGATGTCTCCTTTCACAAGTCCTTTAATTATATTTTCGTCCTTGGTAGTTATAACCACCCATTTTAGCCAATAGGTGCCTCAAATGTCCTTCAAAATTCGTCAAAATGAATTAACCCATCAAGTAACTGTCACTCACGCTTAAGCGTGGGGCCTTTAGCGCTTAGTCGCAGCCTTCTTTGTTTCACTAGCGCTTAAGCCCGATTCTAGCGCTTAGGCGCCAAAATAATTTTGCGCCTTCTTTTAATTTTTGCTCCAAATTTGATCCTTTTTCACTCATTTTAGCAATTTTCACCTTTTTACTTATACCTGAAAGAAAAACACATAAATACCTTCCATAAAAGTGCAATATCTCAAAAATAGATATAAAAATGTGTCTAAAAATATAATATATTATCAATAAACTTAAACTTCAGGTAGATCGACTAGTCGTGCCAACCATCCCACTATATGGTTTTTCAAGTGAAAGAAAGAAGGCATTGTGCCTAATGCTACTATAGTCACCTAAGGAGAAGGTGATAAACAATTCAGAGAGACAAAAGATTTTTTTGATAGTGGGCTCACATGCAACTTACAACTTTTAGGTTAACCATGACTGAATCACTTCAAGACCATTATGTCCACCTACCCCATTGCAGTTAATTCTAAGGAGAAAGGGAGGTGTCATTATAAGAGGAGATATGTAGTAATCATGATTTTGCTACCTCTCAGCAGCACAAAGCATAAAATATGAGCTACTTGACATGAGAAACTGGAGGGAAGGAAGTCTCAGGACTAACAAGAGCACCCTAAAGAATTTTATCGATAAAAATGAGTCAGGTAAATCTTTCTAGTAAGTGATAATTTTGATGTAAGGTAAAATGAGCTTTTAATTCAAATGCTTCTGGACCATCGTGACATCTTCTCTTGGTCAACTATAAAGATGTCAGGGATACCGGTTTACATTGCATGCCACTGTCTAAATTTGAGCTCCACTGCTTGACTAATTAAATAAAACATTAGAAACTCGAAAACTTCATTGGATGGTCCCATATGAGAGGAGGTGATGAAGCTAAAGGAATACTAATACATCAGGAAGGTACAATGCCCCACCTGGGTCTTAAACATCTTCATGGTCAAGAAGGTCTATGAAAATGGCTGATGTGCGCTGACTTCACAAATTTAAATGATGTCTGCCCAAAGAACAACTACCCTTTTTTAAGGATCAACGCCATGATGGATGTGGTTATATACATTCCGTGTTGAGCTTCCTGGGTACTTTCTCTGACTAAGTCATATTTATTATGTAATAAAAGAGTTACTTGAGAATAAATAACAGTTATGTTTGGTGGATTTTGATACT
>JXCR01111389.1:179452-270742 GCA_002079205.1 Phalaenopsis hybrid cultivar | reverse complement strand
ATATATATATATATATATATATATATATATATATATATATATATATATATATATATATATATATATATATATATATATATATATATATATATATTTGCGTGTGTGTGTGTGTGTGTGTCCATAAGACTTAAATTTGGTGATATTACACTTTAAAGAAATATATTTTTATGTTTTATTGTAGGGACATTAAGTCTAGGCATTTGGAGCTTAAAGGAAGAAATATGGACAAAATTTGGAGTCAAAAGGTAGCTTATTAAAAAATTTAAACTGGCGCCTAGGTGCTAAAATCTAAAGGAGATGGTACCTAGACTCCAGATTTTTGTGCCTAGGTGCCAGAGACGGATATTTTCTCAATTGCATTGAATTTGGATGTACTTTGAAGGCGTGTCAAGGGAGACTCTTAGGAAATTTTTTCCTACATTATAAAAGAGTGTCTTTATGTCAGAAAAAGGGGGGTAGAGTCTGTATCAAGTGTGTGGGAGAGTTTGGAAAGTATTCTCTAAGATTTGTAAGAGGAGAGGGAAATTGAGGGATTTATTCTTCATTACATTTCTAAGAGAGAATTAAGTGTTATTATAAATAGAGAAAGTGATTTAAATGAACTTCAAGGGATTTGCTTGGGGAGGAGATCAAGTTAAGTTATTTTAATTTACTTTGTCTTGTTTTGTAAACTTATTTATATATATATAATCTATTTTTTTTGTATCTTCTTCATGATTTCTAAGTAGATTTATTTGTCCTTCTCCTTACAAAGAGATATAGTCATGTGAAGAATCAATATTGTTGTGCAGTATTTTAAATTCAAAATTGTGATGATTCAAACTTTGAACATCATTTACTTTTCAATTTAGCCAATTAAATTGTCAAATTTGTTGTGAAACATAAGATCCGTGAGGGATATGCTTTCTACAATAAAGTAAGAATCACATTTGATTTCTGGAAGAGAACGTAGTTCATGGGATTTAGTGCAAATAAATAAGAAAATATTCATTGATGGACATAGAATTGGAGATTTTAGGGTGACAGACTAAAATCTCCAATTTGGTCCAGGATTTTGAAAGCTAAAGTGAGATGTTAGCTTTCAGGTGAGAGGAATGTGAGAACTCTGTGAGAGCAAGTATCTCTCAGCCTAACAATGGATTTAAAGACTAAACACTAGTTTAGCCAATGTTCTTTATCGCTTGTAAAAAAAAAAAGAATAATATTGCTCGTATTTAACATAATACAATTTTCTACAATTTGATAATTCATTGATTATACCCTCATTGTAAGAGGAAGGATGGTTTCTTAAATTTGAACACCTCGTCACCAAACTTAGTTTAGTTTTAGTAAGTTTAACTTTGAAGTTTAGATATTAGTATAGTAAACATAGTTTCTTTAGTGACATTAAATAAATTTTGACCTGTTTACTTAAGTTTTCTATAATTTAAATATTGTGTGTTTGTGTTATTATCATAAGATTTTTCACCTCCCAATGGAATCAATACTTAGGACTCCATATACTTACGTTTGCAACCTAGTGACAATTTGAAATTGAAAGTACACCTTAATTCACTAGGAGTAGCAACTTTAAATATTTCAAAAGAGAAAAGTGATTATACTGAAGTAAATTTTATTATGATTAATCTGCATACTTTCTTGTATGGATGTCATGTGTATTGTGGTCAAGGAAGTATAAGGTATGGGTGTAAAGCCAAAAATATTTTATCATGGTTTTTTTTATACAAGTTCCAAAGTGAGTGTAAAACTAGAAAAAGAAACTTTTGTTGAATTAATGGAATTAGTTGTTGGATGGTACTTCCCATATCTTCAAAAACTTGTTCTACATGGAGTTTTAACTAAACAACTGCTAAAAGATAGGTTATGCCTTTTTGAGGAGTTGTGGAACAATAAAAAATAAAACCTTCAACTTAAAAGAGGGTGTTGAATTTGAAACAATAGGGCCAGTTTATGGTATGGAATTTTTTCTGGTCATTACTAATGAATCAGATGAAGACTACATTGAAGCAGTAGATGAATCTGAAGGCTCCCTGATAGAAGATGCTTCACCAAATTTTGTAAAAGAGATTAAATTGATGATTTATGAATTAAGAAAGGTAAATTTGGGAACTAAAGAGGAGATTAGACCCCACTTTCATCAGTTTCTTACAATGATGAGGAGTCTACAAACTTGGTTAAATTGTTATCATAATTTAGAGATTGCTTTGCTTGAAACTTTGATGAGACGCCCTATTTAACACCAGTGGTTGCAGTTCACATGTTGTGAGTGGACCTAACTGTAATATCAGTCAAATAAGCTCCCATAAGGATGTTCCTCAAGATCGAACAACAAGTCACTACCAAGGTTAAAAAGCAAATTGATGCTAACTTTGTACGAAAAAAAACAGTATCCAATGTTGTTAGCCAATGTACTACTGGTCAAAAAGAAGATTTGATAGATTTGTGTTTGTGTCTACTTTAGAGACTTAACTAAAGCATGTCTAAAGGATGAGGTCCCATTACCGATCCTAGAACTAAGGTTGATAATGCATCATCTCATTCAATATTTTCATTCACGGATGGATCATCCTGGTAAAATCAAATCAAGATGGTATCAAAAGATGCCACACTTATAGCATTTGGAACTCCAATTGGGATATACAACTATACTGGATTAAAGAATGCTGGAGCACATATCAGCATACCATGAAGAGAATTTTTATATGAACTTATTCACAATCAAATTGAATATTACATATATGATTTGGTTATCAAAAGTAAATAGAAAGAAAACCACTTATATGACTTGAAAATTATCTTTGAACTATTACGACAATTTAATCATAAGATGAATCTTGTGCACCTCCAGTATAACCTCTGAGAAATTTTTAGGATTTTTTGTCCGCCGCCATGGAATTGAAATCAATTTGGAGAATATTAAAGCTATCATAGAAATGCCAACTCCTAAAACCTTGAAGCTATTACGATCTTCTCAAGGGAAATTTGCATACCTAAGATGTTTTGTCTCTATTCTATTTAGACAATGTGAACCCTTTTTTGCATTGACTGAAAAAATGTTAAGATTACTTGGGATGATAATTGTTAAAAGACCTTTTAATGTATTAAGCAATACTTAATTAAACCTCATCTATTAGCAACGCCAATCTTCGGTAGACCATTAATACTTTATATCGTGCCCTTAGACGAGTCCCTCGGAGTCCTATCTACTTAGGTAGATAATGAGGGTAAGGAAAATGCGTTGTATTGCCTAAGTCATAGTTAAATGTCAGTGGAGGTAAAGAATCCCCCTATTGGGAAGCATTGTCTATCTTTAATATTTGCCGCTCAAAAGCTTGGACACTACATGTCGTATAAGGTGAACCTTATTTTGAAGTTAAATCCATTGCAACGCTTGATGACCTGATTGATGCTTTCCAGTAGATTAGCAAGGTGGTTGATGATATTTTTACAATTTGATAAAAGTTTCATAACTCTTCACACTGTTAAAGGACAAATCTTGGTAGATTTCCTCACGACGCATTCACTCGCGGCCAAATCTCCCATCAACAATGACTTGTCAGACAAGCAAGTAGTGAACTTAGAAGACCACAGTGCTCTGCATTGGGAGATATACTTTGAGGGAGCTTCATCAGCCCATAAAGAAAAAGAGTCACAAATAATAGTGCTCTATAAGGTGTGAATCATTACACCAAATTGAGGAATGTTAAGATACTCTTACCACTTGATAGAACCATGTATAAATAATGAAGCAAAATATGAGGCTCTAATAATAGTGCTTAAGTTGGTAATATTAACGGAGATAACGTATATCAACATCTATAGTGATTCTCAGCTCATCATTTAATAAGTGGTTAGATAGTAAAAAAATTTAAACCAAAACTGGAGTAGTACTGTTGTTATACAATGAAGCTGCTAGTGCAAATCCATAAACGCGACACTATATAAAATTCTAAGATGACAAAACACCCTTATAGAAGCGTTAATAAAACTTGTTAAGGAATTTGTGGCTCGCAAGAGAATTTTATCGACATAATGATTCAAGGATGACAAATTCTATCTTAAATCGACATGGGCAGGCTCCAAAGGGGATGACATGAACAGTTGTTGAAAGCTTTATGGGCTTACAGGATGATGTTCAAAACTTCTGGAAAGTCCAAGTCATATGCTCTCATGTATGGGTCTGAAGCTGTGCTCCCTAATCCCAATCTTATATGTCAGTACTATGATGTATGTGGTTATATACTCAATTTTCCTTATAAATCTTACTTTGCAACACACAAAAAACTTTATTCCCCAGAAAATAAGAAAGCAAATAATATATTTAAATATGTGATACTACACAAGTATACATATCATTATCAAGTAGTATAAGACTTTTTGATTAAGCCCCAGATATTGAACCCACATAGGGAGAATTACAATATATTTATAAAGAATTAGATAATAACTCTACTTTAAAAAAATATTCTTACTCAAACCATAGATGCTATAATAGGAATGAAAGTTTGAATCTTTTTTGGTAATATTTGATAATTGAAAATAAAGTAAACAACTAACTAAATTTAAGTAGATATTTGTAAGATAAAGGCAATATAAATAAAATATCTTTTTCCTTAACATGCATCAGTAACGAGTATAGGAATTCTATTGTGGAAGTATTCAAATTGTGTTGTGCCAAATTAGAGTAATATTATTATTTTCCATTATTAGAGATGCTACAAAGAACATTGGCTAATTTAAAATTTAAATAGTCTTGAAGATAGGTTAGGTAGGGATGATACTAGCTCTCACTCTAGTTTCCTCTTCTCCCTCATCTAAAGGCTAACATCTGGTATCAAAACCTAAAAAATAAAACCAAATTGGGGGCTTTAGTCTCTCACTCTAAAGTCGTCTTACTCTACACCCTTAAAAGTTTTTTTCTATATTTATATGCACTCAATCATATGAATTACATTCTCATCCATACAATCTCATATGATTTTTATTAATAGTCGACTGAGAAAATACCATCACGGATCTTAGATGTTCTCATAACAATTATTGAGATTTTAATTAGCCAAATCAAAAATTAAATGAAGTATAAGGTTTAAAATCATCAAAACTTATTCCAACATTAAAGATTAGTACTTCACATAAGTTCCATCCAACACATCATTACTTCTCATTTTAAGTTAAAAGATAAAAAAAACTACTCATAATTCATGGAGAAAACACAACCACACTTAAGTTTAAAAGTAGAAATCATGTAAACAAAAAAATATATAAATTATAATCAAATTTAGTCACAAAGATAAAGACTTATCTCAGATCTTCTCCCCCAAACTCTTTAACTTCCTTAGAATCTCTTCTCATCCTTTCTCTTACAATACTCTCTACTCACTAGAACTTCTCTCCTTCTTCTCTCTAAAAGTATCCTAATTAATCTAAGAGAGAGAGGTGCGACAGTGGCTAAAGGAGGGGGGAGGGGTGCGGCGGCAGCTCCTCTTCAATTCAATCCAAATCCTCATTTTATAATTTTTTAAAAGGTGCTTTGGTGTCTCTTCAAAATGTGTCCAGAATCTTCCAAGTGTTGCCTCCTTTCAAAAGCAAATTTAATGTATTTTCGTTTCCATTAACCATATCCCACATTTTCACCAAGAGAATCTTTAAAAACCTCTTTAAAATATCATCCAAATTCATTAAATCATCAAGTAACTATCTTTGGCACTTAAGCACGAGGTATGTGGAGCTTATATGCAGCCTTCTTGATTTTCCTGGCACTTAAGTACCAATTCTAGGTGCTTATGCGCCACAGTTATTTGCACACCTTCTTAATTTTTGCTTCAAATTTGATCATTTTCACTCCTTTCACCATTTTTCAACCATTTGATTGTACCTAAAAGAAAAATACACAAATAACTTCTATTAAAGCGTAATATTCTCAAAAAAAGGTATAAAATTGTGTACATAAATGCTATATATTTTAGGTGTATAAAAATCCCCCAAACTTAAAATATTATTTGTCCTCAATTGACACTCCAATCTTTCAAAACCAAAATAAGTAGATTATGTGAATGATTTTCTTTAGGATGTTCTATAATTTTGATCTAGAAATATAGTAGTCAAATTTAAAAAAAAACTTTAGTAAATAAGACCAACTCAGAGTTTAGAAATTTTATTGAAGGAGGTCTGAAAGTAAGAGTTCCTATATAGTTCAGAAATACTTGTAAATTTTCCAAGTATAGAGTTTAAACATTTTATCTTCTCCACTTAAAAAATTTTTATTAAGAATAATTATAGTTACTATATTATATTCTTAAACTTAATAGTTTTTCAAGTTTTATACTTTTATAAAGATCTTATATGGAACCAATTTTTTATTAGACACTTATCCTCATGCTTCTCCTCCCTTTCTTCACATATTATAATTCACTTTTCTTTTTCTTTTTCTTTTTCATTTTCTTTTTTTTTCTTTTCAGGTAAGCATTACTATATTGGGATAAGCCTTTAATGGTTCTAAATTCCACTCCTCCTTTCTAAACCAAAGTTTTTTATATATATCTTTTACTTAAAAATATAGTAAGAGTTTTGAAAATTACTTTCAATAATAGATATTTAAAACTTGAAAATAAAAGTCTAACCCTTCTATATTTTTCAAAAATACAATTTCTCCTACTAAATAAAGTTACTAAATATTTATCATTTCTACACTAAAAATTTTCAACTTTAATTTTTTCTTCATTACTAAAGGTTTTAACTAAATTTTTCTTACTCATTTCTATATTCAAAATTTTATTTCTCTAATTTAGCTTCATATATATAATCATTTTTTTCAAATTGAAATGAAATTTAGTTGTAGTACATTTGCGAAAAAATAAAATTTAAGTTTTTGAAATTATTTTTCATCCTCCTAAAATTAAATTTTTAATAAGATAAAACATTTTAACATCATATGTATATAGAGGTAAGAATGAAAACTAAAAATAACATGCTTAGTGAAATTTTCATACCCTAAATATACAAGTAAAAAAATTAAAAACATGAGTATAAATTTATTGATCAAATTTTAACTTATCTTAACGTAGTGAGATTCATTAGACTTCAATGCAGTGGAGGATAACATAAAATCAAGCAAACACACTAAGAAAAATTCACAGCTACAACATAAAAAAAATACATGATAATAAATTGAAATTCTAAACATGAAGTTCTTAAGTGAAAGTTGGTACTATTCTAATCCTTCCTAAAATTCTGGAATAAGTTCAACACAAACTAACAAAATACACTAAACAACAATGCTAACTAAATTACTACCCCAAAAACAAAACATAACTACTCACATTAACACAAATACATCACAAAAGTATCTAAAAAAATAAAACACAAACAATAGTAGCAGTCTAAACAAGTATAACACAAAACAAAGTAACAATTCAATACAACTATACCACATAAATTTCACTATTTGAAAATAAACTATTCAAATAAATCCTCCTCCTCCTCATCATCATCATCACTATTCCAAAAAAGTATTAGGCACATATAAATGGTACTATGAATATGATGGAAAAACTACACTTTGGTCACCCCTGATAAGGCTTTCTAAAGACGAGTGAATTTTTCTTCATAGTCACTATGTCTCCTCATATAACCATCCATATGATCTACAGAATTCTCCAAATTTACTATATATTCTGCAACATAATTGATGTTATCTAACATCCTTTACAAGAATTGTGTGTGCAAATCAAAATTAGAAGCGTGACCTTGTGATGTGGATGCACGTGGAGTAGAAGCCTGAGAAGCAAAAGCACCTGAAGTTTTAGAAAATTCTCCTCTCTAACCAAATATTGAATGTTGTAAATAAAATTTCACATCAACGCTTGTGATAAGCTTTAGAGGTTGTAGTACCTCCTCCCAACTATCAAATTTGACACTATCCTGCTCTCATAAGGAAAAGGTTAAGGATGTGAACCACAAACTTGTAGTAGTGACAACTATAGCAGAACTAATGATCATCTTATAAATCAAAGATCAAATATCAATCAGCTTGAAATGCTAAATGCAATAGCTCAAAATTGCTCTATCTCTTGTAACTTCACTTAGGTGATTGGTTGGGAGTAGGCGAACTGAAATAAAATAATGCCATGCTTTTGATGTGGCATCAAGCTTTGATGCAGAGAAATTGAGTCTCCTTTCATTTATTATTTTCCATAATCCTCTTTCTATAGTCAATGAAGATATGATCTCATCTAACTTCTCCTCAGTTGGATTGTAATTCAAATAAAAACACAACACACTAGAGGAAATGTGGTAAAACAAATTTATTTCCTCAGGGGAGAAAGGTACTTATTTTCCTCAAACTCTAGGGAGATTAGCATAGAATTCCTGAACCACAAAAATTACCGCTACAGCAAAAAAACAACAAAATCCTTCCCACTTTGGGTGAACTATTAAATCTTCTACTGCTCTACCCAAAATTTTGAAACATCACTCAGGAATCAATTTTCTTGATTTTTGCCCATCAGTATATCTATCCAGAGCATTCAAACTAACAAATGTACTAGAATCAAAGTGAGACTTCCCCTTGCTCCTCTTCACTCTTGGGGCCATTTTTAAAAATCACATAAAAATCACAATAAATCCTAAATTTAAGTCTAAATCACTAAACTCAACTTCTAAATGCTTAAACTATCATTTCTATGTATTTTCCATAGATTTTTCTCAAATTTTCACCATGAATAGTGAATTTCAGTGAAATCCCCAATGTGCTCAGAGTACATGGTTAAAATAAAAAAAAAATTACGTAGAAGTGAAGCTCTTACCTTAAAAAGATGAAATCAAATAAATTTAGCTTGATTGCCCAATGAAATCTTCACACTAGAAGAAGCCATAGATTCAAAGTCGTGAACACAAAAAGAAGAAGACAATGTCGAGGGAAATGGCATTTTTCAGCTCAACTTTTCACTTTTAACCTTTTGCGAACCAATTTAAGTGAATTGGCACTTAGGTGCCTAGCTTTTGAGTAGTCCAGTGCTTAAGCACAGGGTTTTAACACTTAGGTACTAGTGCACAAATTTTAATATTTTTGAATCTAAGTGAAATGCACATCTAGCCTAAGTCAACCACCCTTAAATGGTCATATAAATCTTAATAACTATTTTCTTCCCTTTAAACTCACCTCTTTCTCAAAATTCGCCAATTTTCACTAATTCAAATCAACAAAATATTAACACAAAATTTCACGCAACAAAAAAATGCTTATATTAAGTCACAAAGTAATACAAACACTTGTCATTTATAATTTCTCTTTCCAAAAAGTCTTAGATGAGATAACATTAAAAACACTTAAAAAAGTTTAACACAAACATCAAGACACCTAAAGAAAACAAACACTAATATCAAACAAACAACTAGACTTAGAACTTAATTTCATTCTCCTTCCAGTGGAATGAATTTCAGCTTTTCATTTGTCTCTCTTGGGGAATTCGGAATACAGATCTGATAGAACAGACAGTGGTGAAGAACACTAGTTGAGTCTGCCTCAATCTACTAGTTTTTTAAGTACGTAGCTTTATCCTCTTCTGCTATAAAACTTTTATGGCTAAATTGCATCTTAAGTTGCCATCCTATATACTTAAAATGTGTTTTATTAAGATTCACCTTTTCTTCATTTGTAGCCACGTCAAGCTCAATCTTTGTAATTTTCTTCGTTATTTCTTCTATACTAAAACTAGGAAACCATTGTATAACTCTTGCGCAGCTTGACTAACAAACTTTTTCTTCATGGCGTCCTCTTTCTTCTTCATATCAATCTCCCAAGAAGCCATGTTTCCAAGATCTTTCACTCTTTACTTAGAACTTAGGTTGAAAATTGAAGTGGGGTGAGAATCCTCTTCATTCCCTATTATTTATAGGCTTTGGACCAAGCCTATAAGTACTTCACATGTTCCCAAACCACTAACCCACGTTTAAACTGAACCACATTTAAATCTTTTAGAAATGTAATTTAGCACATTTAGTCAACTGCTACGCTTAAGAGTTGAAAGTAGGCACTTAAGTGCCGGTGCTCAATTCAATAGAGGTCTGCTTAATGTCCAAGTGCTCATTCTAACACTTCTAAGTAATATATTTATGTCTTAGAATCATTACTAAATAATTATATATTTAAAATACTAACATAATTTTTTTAAACAAACACAACAACATAACATTCAAAGCAGAAACACACTGATAACTATGGGTTGCCTTCCACAAATTGCTTAGTTTAACGTCATTAGCCCGACATAACTAGTGCTTATTCTGGTGGACCCAACAACATAAGATCATTTAATTTAAGTTGATCCCCTATAAAATAGGGTTAACCTGTGACCATTCACTGTCAATATTTTGTTAGATTTATGATTTTTGATATCCACAACTCCATAGGGATAAACTTTTATCACAACAAATGGGACCATCCACCTGGACTTAAGTTTTCCTAGAAATAATCTTAACCTTGCATTATGTAGCAATACTTGTTTCCCTTGTTTAAAAGTTTTATTTAGAATCCTCTGATCATGCCACATCTTCATCTTTTCTTTATAAATCTTACAGAAGAAGAATCCATCATATCAGTATTGTATTTGCATACTTTTTTTCATTAAATATTTAATAGTAGAATGATCTATATGAATAATACATTTTTTTTCCAAGTAAGTATAATTTGAATTTATCAAAAGCTTATATTATTGTTAATAACTCTTTCTCAGTTGTGGTGTAATTAATTTGAGCTTCATTAAGAGTTTTACTAGCATAATAAACTACTTTGAAAATTTTATCACACTTTTGTCCTAAAACAGCTCCAATAGAATAATCACTTGCATCATACATTAATTCAAAAGGTTTCTCCCAATCTGGTGAAACAATAATTGGTGCAGTGACAAACTTTTCTTTTAGTAGTTCAAAAGCTTTTAAGCACTCCTTATCAAAATTAAAAATTACATCCTTTTCGAGAAATGGCATAGAAACTTAGTAATTTATGTAAAGTCTTTAATGTATCGCATATAGAATCCAACATATCCTAAAAACTTCTAATTTCCTTCACATTTGTTGGGTGAGGTAAATTTTCGATCACTTGAATTTTTTAGGATCTACTTGCAAACCATTTTCTGATATATGATGTCCTAAAACAATTCTTGCTTTCCTAATTAAAGACTCAATTTGTTTCTTTACAACGCTTAAGAACATTTGATAATTGTTCTAAAAATGATTCAAATGAAGTTCTAAAAACTGAAAAAGTCATCCATAAGTAGTTCAATTCCTCTTTCAATTAAATCACAGAAAATAACCATCATACTTCTTTGAAATGTAGCAGGGGCATTACATAAACTGAAGAGCATTCTTCTAAAAGCAAATGTACCTTAAGGATTGGTAAAAGTTTTTTTTCTTGATCATCAAGAGCTATTTATATTTGGTGATAACCAATATAACCATCTAGAAAATAAAAGTATTTATGCCCAGCTAGTCTATCCAACATTTGATCTAGAAAGGGTAGTGAAAAATGATATTTCCTAATGACGAGATTTAATTTTCTGTAATCAATGCATATTCGCCACACTGTGACTTGTCTTATTGGTATTAACTCATTATGTTCATTCATAATCACAATCACTCATCCTTTCTTACGAATGCAGTGAATTGAACTAAAAAATGCACTATCTGAAATAGGGTAGATAATTCCAACATCTAACCACTTTAAAATTTCTTTTTTAACAATTTATTTCATAATAGGATTCAATCTCCTTTGAGGATAGCCCTAGGTTTGTAGTTCTCTTCTATATGAATTTTATGCATACAGAAGGATTGATTCCTTTAATATTAGCAATTGTGCATATAAAGGATTTCTTATAATTCATCAAACTTTTCATTAAACTCTCTTCTTCTTCTATAGTTAAATTTGAGGAAATTATAATCGGTATTGTTGAGGAATTACCTAGAAAAGGCATATTTTAAATGTTCACGAAGTAAATTTAACTCAAGTTTAGAAGGTTTTTCAATTGATGGACTAAAGGACTTGTCTTTTTCTATCTTGTTCAAAATTTAAATACTTTCACAAACATAATTTTAATCTTCCTTACAAAATTCTTCAAATTTCTTTAATTCCACTTCTTGCTCGTGTTTGATTTGTTTCAACTCAAATTTCTCTTCAAAATTTTTTTTTGAAATGACATTCACTCAGATATCTTACTACATCAATTCATAAAAAATCATCATCTTTACCTTTTGCAAGAAACTTCATTGATTTGGAAATATTAAAGTAATAGTTTGATCATTGACACTCACAGTTAATTCCCCTTTTTGTACAACTGTCATTGCTCTTCCTTTCGCTAGGAAAGATCTCCCCAAAATGATAGCTATCTCCTTATCTTCCTCTAAATCTAGCACAATGAAATCAACAAGAAAGATAGATTGATCCACTTTTACTAAAACATCTTCTATAACTCCCTTATGATATGTTATTGAAAAATCTACTAATTACAGAGACATTCATAGGGGATATTTCTCCTAATCCTAATATTTTTAAATATTAGTAACGACATAAGGTTAATTCTTGCTCCTATGTCACATAAAACTTTCCCATAAAATTTGTCTCCTATTGCACATGAAATTGTGAAGGTACCGGGATCTTTAAGCTTTTCAGGAAGCGTTTTCTGAATTATAGCACTGCACTCCTCACTAAGTACAACAGTATTGTTATCTTTAAATTCCTCTATTCTATTAAAAATATCCTTCATAAACTTCACATAGCTTGACATATGTTCTAAGGCTTCAACAAATAGAATATTAATCATAAGCTTCTAAAAAATTTCCATAAATTTTGAAAATTATTTATCCAACTTTTGTTGATGAAGTCTCAGAGAAAATGGAGGTGGTGATTTTTCCAAGTCAATTTTAAGTGGAGAAATATGTCTCTCTAAACCTTTTGGAGCATCCTCTTTAGGCTCTTTAATTTCTTCTCTCCCTACTTCAATCTCTTTTTGAACTCTACCTTCTAACTCTCTTCCACTTCTACATTGAACAGCTTTTACTTGCTCTTTATTATGGTCTTTTGGATTTACTTTTGTATTACTAGGAAGTGTTCCTTGAACTCTATTACTTAATGAATTTGCTATTTTTCCTAAATGATTCTCAATATTTATAATTGTAGATCCTTCACTTTTTAACTAATTTCCTGTTTCTAACACCACTTCTTAGATAGACAACTTTTTCTCCTTGAATTGTGGATTACTATTAAAACTTGGAGGATAAGTAACTCTATATTTCTATTAACTTGGTTGTTCCAGTTACCCAATTGGTTTACTTAGTTTTTCCCCATTGCTGATTATTACCACCCAAAGTATTATTATGGTTAAAGTTAGGGTAGTTCTTCCAACGTGGGTTATAATAGTTTGAATATGGGTTATTTTACTTATTATTCATGACATTCAAAGTTTCTAATGATGCTTGAGAATCTACCATTTGACCTAATGAATTCTCTTCAATCATTAAAATTAGTTAAGAAATTTTTTTCTAAATTAGTCTAACTTCCTTTAAATTGTAGCAACTTGATTTACGAACATCACAAAAGCATCAGTTGGATGAATAAAGGATTTACCCTCTCAGAAAGCCATTAAAAATTATTAGTAGCCATCTCTTCAATTAAAGCATAAGCATCACGAAAAGGGTTTGACATCAATAAACCGCCAGCATCGACATCGATAATAGATCTATGAGATTTAGCTAATCCATTGTAAAAGATTTGAATTATTAACTAATCTGGTATAGCATGGTGTGGATACTTTCTCAGTAGTTCTTTAAATCATTCCCATGCTTTATAAATAGATTCCTCTTCAAACTGACAAAAAGATATAATACAGTTCTAAGCTTCTCAGATTTTGATGGTGGAAAATACTTAGCAAGGAATTTCTGCACTAAGTCATCACAAGTTGTGATAGATCTAGGTGCTAACTAATTTAACCATATCTTAGCCTTATCCCTTATTGTTCATGGAAAAATTCTAAGTCTTATAACATCATCCAAAACACCATCATATTTAAATATAACACACAATTCTTGAAAATTAGCAAGATGTAAATTTGGATCTTTAGTTGGTGCTCCCCCAAACTGATTATTTGATACCATTTGGATGATAACAAGTTAAATTTCAAATGAAATAGCCACTACAACAAGTTTTTGAGTACTATATTAAAGTTCATCTACTTACATAATCTCTTGAAGGTCTAAATTTTTGATAAATTTAAATATTTTGATTTTTTTAGGTTTCCATTTCTTGTAATTTTTGGTCTATTTATGTATTTTTGATTTTTTTTATTTTTCTAATAGTTCTTTCTAATTGAGAGTCTTAGGTCATTAGTTAATTAGAACCTAAACTACGCATACATTACTACAAAACAACATAAAATAAAATCATGCAAACAAGAACTTATAGAAAAATAACACGATGATATTCCTATAATAAATCTAAAAGTTTAAATAATAATTTCTAAAAATAGAAATTTACTTTTTAAAAAATCCTTAAAAAATTTTATTCTCCCGGGCAACGAGCGCCAAAAACTTGATCACGATCTTATATGACAGTACTATGATGTATGGTGTTATATACTCAATTTTACTTACTTATTTTTCTTACTTCGCAATAGCACCAAAAACTTAATTTTGAAGTAAATAAGAATGCAATTATTATATTTAAATATTGGATACTACGCAAGTAGATGTACCATTATTAAGTAATGTAGAACTTTTGATTAAGCCCCAAATATCGAACTTACAGGGAGAATTACAATCTACTAATAAGAAATTAGATAACAAACTCTACTTTTAAAAAATATTCTTACTCAAACTATAGATGCTATTATAGGAATGAAGGTTTGAATCTTTTTGGCATTCTTTTATAATTGAAAATAAAGTAAACAACTAACTAAATTTAACTAGATATTTTTAAGATGAAGGCAATATAAATAAAATATTTATTTTCTTATCATGAATCAAGAATAAGTATAGGAATTCTATTGTAGAAGTATTCAAATTGTGTTGTGCCAAATATGAGCAATATTATTCTTTACCCTTACTAGAGATGCTATAAAGAACATTGGCTAATTTAAAGTTTGAATAGTCTTGAAGACGGGTTAGGTAGAGAAGATACTAACTCTCAATCTAGAGTTCCCCACTCCACATGTAAGCTAACATCTCGTATCAAAACTTAAAATAAAAAACTGAATTGGAGGCTTTAGCCTGTCTCTCTAAAGTCGTAAAACTCTACACCCTTCAAAGTTTATTTCTCTATTTATTTGAACTCAATCATATGAATTACATTCTCATCCATACAATCTCATGTAATTTTCACAATTAGTTGAGTGAGACAATACCATCACACATGTTCTCACAACAAATATTAACATCCTAATTGGTCAAATCAAGAATTAAATGAAATACAAGGTTTAAAATCATCACAAATTGTTCAAATATTAAAGATTAATACGCCACAAAACTTCCATCCAACACTTAATTACTTATCTTTTTAAGGAAAAAGATAAAGAAAACTACTTAGAACTCATGGAGAAAACACAACCAAACTTAATTTTAAAAGTAGAAATCATGTAAACAAACAAGAAGTCTAAATTGAAACTAAATGTAGTCACAAAGATAAACAATTATCCCAAATTCTGTCATCCAAACTCATGAAATTGATTTAAATCTCTTCACTTCCTTTCTCTTACAATACTCTGTACTCGCTACAACTTCTCTCCTTCTTCTCTTTAATTGTATCCTAATTAACCTAAGAGAGAGAAGTGTTGTGAGTGGCTTAGGGGGGCTCCTCTTCAATTCAATCTAAATCCTTCTTTTATAATTTTTCAAGAAGAGTTTTGGTATCTCTTCAAAATGTGTCTGCATTCAATTAATCTTCCAAGGGTTGCCTCCTTTGAAAAGTCAATTGAATGTATTTTTGTGTCCATTAACCATATCCCACATTTTCACCAATTATTTCTTCAAACACCCTATAAAAAAACTGTCCAAATTCATTTAATCATCAAGTAACAACCTCTGGTGCTTAAGCATGATGTATGTGACACTTAGACACAGCCTTCTCGATTTTCTTAGCCCTTAAATGCAAGTTTTGGGTGCTTAAGCGCCACAGTTCATTTGCACGCCTTCTTTATTTTTACTCTAAATTTGATCCTTTTTCACTCCTTTCACTATTTTTCATCCATTTAATTGTACCTGAAAGAAAAACACACAAATACCTTCCATTAAAGCATAATATCCTCAAAAATAGGTTTAAAAATGTGTACATAAATGCTATATATTTTAGGTGTATCACTTCCACTAGGGGCTAAACTCTCGTTTCTTTGAATTTTTTTAGCAAACAAGATCACAACATAGGAAAAAGCCAAACTCCAACTCAAAATAATTGGAAAGCCTTGAAAGAAAATGTTTGTCAATGTAGCAAAATTTGGAGTTGTACCTGACAAATATGATACAAGCCTACGATAAACAGGTTTGCCCCACAACTTTCAAAGTTGGTGAACTTGTTGTCATCCTCAGACATCCTTTTCTTTTACACCACAAGATAGGAGGTAAATTCAAACCGACTTTGGAGTGACCATTCATGGTTGAAAAAGTTTACTCAGAAGGATCCTAGCAATTGGTGGCTTTTCAAGGTGAGAGACATATTCTCTTGATAAGCAACTATTACTTGAAGAAATATTATGCAACATGATGTTTTAAATATAAAGTTTTATTCATAGAAGCACCAATGTGATATTGTCTATGATCTGGTCCAAAGATAAAATAAATGAAAAAAAAATTAATAAAAAAATTATAAAATGAAATGAATTTTCACGAGTATTAATAAAATATTTCCTTTAGAAAGGAGGTATATTCAAACCGACTTTAGAGTGACCGTTCATGGTTGAAAAAGTCTACTTGCAAGGATCCTAGCAATTGGTGGCTTTTCAAGGCGAGAGACATATGCTCTTGATAAACAAGTATTACTTGCAGAAATATTATGCATCATGATGTTTTAAATATAAAGTTTTATTCATAAAAGGCCCAATGTGCTACTGTCTATGACCTGGTCCAAAGATAAAACAGATGAAAAAAATTGTAATAAAAAAAATGATAAAATGAAATGAATTTTCACGAGTATTAATAAAATATTCCCTTCATGTTTTAAACTTCCATAAACAAGATAAAATGAAAAAAAAACATGTTATATAGATGCATCTAAAATAAAACATCTTAAAACAAGTCCTCTAATAAATAATAAAAGAAAATTATTATTCTTGTTTTATTTAAAATTTAGTACACTAACTCTTCTCCTATTTTCTATAGGAAAATGGTAGTTGGGGGCTGACTTTTGTCTTTAAAGATGACAATAAATTATACCAAATGAGTAAAAGGTGGTGAAAGGATCCATCATCTAGTTTGATTTGA
Source organism: Phalaenopsis hybrid cultivar (assembly GCA_002079205.1). NCBI lineage: Eukaryota > Viridiplantae > Streptophyta > Magnoliopsida > Asparagales > Orchidaceae > Phalaenopsis > Phalaenopsis hybrid cultivar. The sequence goes on along the minus strand of JXCR01111389.1, from coordinate 253,288 downwards.
ATTTGAGCAAGTTGAGATGACATACGAGGGGCCCCTATTTAGTGTGGTAAGTAAAGAAGAAGTATGAGACCAAAATCTTGAGTTAGAATTCTGAAGCAAGCAAGAAGACACATCTGTGAAAAAGCAAAAATTTAAGGAAATAAAGGAAGAAGCCCAAGCGGATAACAACCCAAATATAGGGAACAAAAAAGACAATATATATGGTTATGATGATGGAAGGAAAGCTCATTAGCGCTCCCCTAAAAGAGTCCCTAGGGTCACTTTTAAAGAAAAAGGTACCCTTTACATGTACACAACGAAGGAATCAAAACTACCATTAACACAGAATGCTCGATCGATGATGCGGGCAAATTTAGTCTGTTAATTTTGTAAATATTTTTCAATATTAAAAAATACACATAGTAGCAATAATAGCAAATAATTCAGTTAATCCTAACAAAATTACTTCAATTAAAATAGTATTATCTGTAATAATCTTTAAATTACCAAATCTCTTTTAATAATAATGCAAGTATACATATCGCTCAAATAATATAGGACTCTAATAGAGTTCTAGATATCGATCCCACAGGGAAGTTGGAAATACCTATAAATAAGTTCTTAAAATTTTAATGTAAAGTACTATTTTAAAACTACAAAAAGTAAAGTGCAATGTTTGAATATTAAGTAACAGGTGAATGCTAAATAAAATGCAATTGAAAGACAATGTTAACTAAGCTAAATGTTAAACTTTCGAAAGTAAATTTATGAAAATTAAATCTAAGATGTTGTGATGGAAAGTTCAAATTTAAGAAAGTATCCTTCCCATTTACAATGAGTATATGGTTTGTGAAGAAATTAAAATCATTTGAAAACATATATAAAAACTGTTTTGTGCCAAATAAGAGCAATCTTATTCTCTACCCTCTTCCTAGTGCATAAAGAATATTGACTAATCCAGAGTTTGGTCACTAATTCTGTTGTTAGGCTAGGAGGATACCAGCTGTCACTTCAGAGCTCCCACTACTCCCTCCCCTGAGGGCTAACAATCTCGCATCAGTTTCCAATCAACCGGACCAAATTGGTAATTTTAATTTGTCACCTTAAAATCTTCAATTCTGCATCTAACAAGTTATATTTTCTTATTTATTTGCACCCATATCCATGGATGAAATACTCTACCATGAAATCAAATGAGATTCTCCCCATAATGTAGAAATCATAGCCCTTTCGGAACATATGCTTCTCAACACATTTTAAAATTTGAATTGGTCAGATCAAAAAGTAAATGAAGATCGTAGTTCAAATCATAAAAAATTATTAACATGTAAAACCATTTAAAATAAAATCAATTCTTCACAAAACCATATTTCAAAGTAGGGAGAAGGATAAAGAAGAGTGCTCATTCATGAGAAGGATACGAGTAAACATAGATTTCATTAATAAAAATAAGTTTACAAAATAAAAGAAATAAATACACAACTTATCTTACAATCCTTCCCAAGAAAACTCCTAGAAGTTTTCTCTATGCCTTTCTCTCTTTACAAGCACTCTCAAGTCTCTCTTAGAAGTGGAATGAAGAAGAAATCTCTCACCTTCTCTCTCCTCTTACAATCCTTGAAGAAAATCTATCAGCGCTTGGCTTTATCTCTCTCTCTCTCTAACTCATGTCACATACCTCTACTCGCCTCCACAAAACTCCTCGTTGACTCTCTTTTAAGCCCTAGAACCCTTTCTCTTTTATTAAAGGCTACCTCCCTCCAAAAAGAATTCAAAAATCCATCTAAAATTTTTTCCAAACGTCAACTCTTTTGGATTCAAATGACATGTCTATTGATCCAAGAGACACATCCCTTCATAAAAGAACCTTCCTAAGTGTTCAGATGCATTGAATTACTCTTAAGCGTGTTTAGCACAAATGTCTCCTTGAAAATTCACACAAAATTTGTCTCGAACTGCCTTAATCCACAAAAAGTCGTCCCTGACGCATCTTGTGCCAACTCTCTGTCAAATGGCGCATCTGACAACAATCTGGTGCATAATGCACCAGTTTGCTGAAGACCACGTTGTTCCGAGCTTTGGCGCATCTCGCACCGATTTGGCGCTTCATGTGCCAGAATTCGAAACTTTGTTGTTTTGATTCTAAATTTCGTCTTTTTTGCTACTTTTTCCCTAAATGCCTAAATTTTATATAATATGAAAATACCCTTCTTTAAAGTGTAATATCACCAAAAATAAGCATAAAATATATACTTAAAATAACATATTATTTTTGTGTATCAAAATCCCCCAAACTTAAATGTTACTTGTCCTAAAGTGACACTTATGCTACATAAAAGCATATAACATAGGACAAACACTAACTTATAACTTCAATACTTTAGTTCACTAAATATAATAGTAAAATTTAAGAAAAAACTTTAATAACTTAGATTCAAATTCTAAGTATAAGAATACTTAGTAGTCAATTTTAATATTTTTTTATATCTTTTTTTTTCAAAAAGAATTGCAATTTATCATATCAAGGACATTTATAATATTCATATGAAAATGAACTTCAGAAAAACTTTACTAATAATGCTACTAATAATTCAATATAAGTTAGAAAATGTAATAAAACTTTTTTCTTAAGTTGATTCAATTGAAGTCAATTTTTGATTAGGCATTTTCTCAAGGTTCTCCTCACTTATTTTTCTTTTCTTTACTACGTATTTTCTTTTCTTGTTCTCTTTTTTTCTTTTAGGAACTTTTCAATCTTTTCTTTTCTTATTCTTTTTAAGGTGAGGATTACTATATCTGGATAGCCTTTAATAGTTTTGAACTTCACTATTCTCTTTTCAAAGTTAAAACTCCTTACCTTTCTTCACTTTATAAATTCATATTAGTTTATTATTTTCATAAAGTTTGATTATTTTCTTCTTACATGAAATTATAAAAATCTTAGTACTTCAGAATTATGATTTCCTTCACTTTAAATAGAAAAACTTAGTCTCTTATCATACCAAATATCTTTAACATTAGAATTGGTCTTCATTATTAAAAACTTTTACCTAAATTTACCATAATATTCATAAACTTAAGTAATTTTTAAAAATATTCTTACTTAAGGACAAATAGTATTTAGTTTACTTCTATTTAAAAGAAACTTTTCTTCCCCATAAACATAAGTTCTTAAGAATTTTTAAAAATATTTTAGTACAAAATTCATTTGGTGAAAGAAAACAATAAATGCATGAAAATAAAAACTAACCTTGAGTGGATTTTTGACTATGAAACTGGGCTCTATACTGTAGGAACTAACTTTAAAAATACACACAAGCTTTTAGGCATTAAACGAGACATAATATATCTTAAAGAATTTGCTGAGATTTAAAAACACAGAACAAACTGAAAGTACTAAAAATGCAGAAAAAGTAAAAATCTACTCTTACCATTACAATTTTAAGTCCACAGCATAAACATAAATGTTTTGTACTACAATAGTTTCAAATGCCAACTAAATAAAATCCACACAACATACAAACAAACAAACAAACAACAAAACAAATAAACTAACTCCAAAAAATATCAATCTTCATCACCTTCCTCATTTTCTTCATCTTCTTCTTTTTCTTCTTCATCATCATGAATAAGAGTATATGGAGTAAAGCTGGGGCAAGTAGGAAATTCAACATTGTATTCACCCCCGAGATACCTCACCATGACACCCTCAAAAGCAATATCATGCTGAACTTTCCTCTGCTGATACTCATCATTATAAGCATTTCTTTCTCCAATCTTTCCAATCTGATTCTGAATATTCATGATATCCAATTGTCGAATCATGAGTTGGTCTTTAATGTTTTCTAATGATGCAGGGTGAGAAGTAGATGCCTCTGCATTTGATGTAAAGGGTCTATCACCTAATCCACCTCTAGATTCAACAAATGATTCAACTCTCTGAATCATATGCTTCCTAATAGGATTTTTTGATTGTCATCTTTCTTCATTTCTATGGGACTCTACTCTTGATTGCTCACAAAGAGTGAAAATCATGGCAGGGTAACCTAAACCACTAGTGTAGAGCTCTTAGCTATACTCCATGCATGATGAACTTCAAGAGCACCAACATTTATTATTTTCATATTCTGAATGCAATAGTTCAATATACCTCTATCCTTCTTGACATCGGCAAGATGATTTGTTGGTAGTAATCTAGCAGAAATGAAGTAGTGTCATACCTTTAACTGGCTAGTCAACATGAAAATGGAGAAGTTAACTATTTTATTAATTTTAATCCTCCATTCTCCTTTTCCATCAATCGGGAAGGCAATCACTTCATCCAGAGATGAATCAGTCATCATGAATGCAACATATTCATCATAAATACATTCCTCAGCACATAAAAAGCATTGATCTTTTCTACAGTAAATTCAACTTGCTTACCTCTCACAAAAATGTGATTGTCATCGATAAATCTTAAGTTTGCATAGAACTCCCAAATCATTGGCACAATTGCTATTGCAGTGAAGTAGCAAAACTATTCCCAATTTCTGGCAAGAATCAACCTCTAGATCTCTCCACCCGGGTTAGCAAATGCCCGTACCACAATCAATCCTCTCGATTCAATTTAAATTTTATAACTGTGTTGGGCCTTCAAATTAAAAAGTCCATGGTGAAAATCAAGAATTTTTAAGTTAAAGTGAAGCTCTTATCAAGAGAAAACAAAATCTATGATTTTTATCCTCCAAAATCTTCTCCATCGTGCTCAAAGTGAAGCTCTAGGTCAAGGTTTAAAGGTAGGTGACAACCCAAGCAATAAAAATGGAGTTTATTATGTAATTTTGTTATTTTTTAAACAACTTAGCATTTCAAGAATTTGACACATCATGCGCCAAATTAGGCCCATCATGCGCCAACACTCTATAATTCGAGGCAACATGCGCCCACTCTCTGTAATTCAGCGCATCATGCACCAACGCCTTCATTTCTTTAGATTTCATTTTCTGTGAAGACCTACTCCGTACTGTTCTACATTTACCTCTAATTAACTCAAATGAACTCTTATAAGCATGATTAAACATTACTCTAACATCATCTTTCACAAAAAAAACAAAAAACTCACTTTTATATAAAAAATTTGTGCTATTACAAACTAACATTTATCAAGCCAACAAACATCAAATTTAGTGTTTAAAGCAAACCAATACATTCTAACACTAAAATCTAAACATTAAAATTTCAAACACAAACATCAATATAGTTCAACAATAAAAGTAAATAAAATCCAAGATAATAAATAATTAAAATGAGTAGTCCTACATAAAACATTTTGTGCATAGACTAAGTTAAAACATCTTCTTCGCTCTCGTCTTCTTGGATATCTTCCAAAGATTAGTACTACACATACATGTGGTAAAAGGGTCGATAAGGAAACTCATTAGTCGAATCCTCCCAAATCCAAGGAAGTTTTTTTAACATACGTACTAAGTCATCTTCAATACGACCAATATGCTTAAAATTTTCTTTAAGTCTCCAATCTTAGTGATCCAATATTTTAGAAATATTCCCCATTGCAAGCATAAAATTTTGCACCTCTTTTTCTAACTTCTTGACCTTTTTTCAAAAATGTATTAGAACTGAAGTAAGGCTGAATGAATTCTGGGATCCCTGATACATCAGTACATTCATGTCTATTTCATCTTTCATTCCAATACAGTTGCAACAGACTTCTTGATCCATAGGCTTACAAGGAAGAAGCACTTTTTCCTAACTATCGTAAGTTACTCACAATTGACTGCATAGCAGGAAAATAGTGGATGGATGTCCAACTTTGGTTGCAGAATCATTCACAATCAAACCCAAAACAAATTTCACAATGATTGCTCCAATATTAATAGGTTTTCTGGTTTGAAAACAGTAATTTAAAATAGCACTCTCCTTAGTCACCTTCTTAATTATCATAGTAGGCAATAACTTCGATGCAATAAAAAAGTGTCATGTCTCAGAAACATGATTTAACAATGATGAAAAAAACATACATTCCCATCATCTTTAGCCTCCCAATTTGCATATTCATCTGTAAGGTACTGATAGAGTTCATTCATATTATCTTTCGTAGGGGTAAAATTTGCATAATGGCAGATAGGCACATTTTCAATCATAAAAATCTCATTTATTATTGACGGGGTGAATTACATAAATCTGCCTCGCACATAGATAATTTCTTTGTTGATTTTATGTAGATTTACATAAAACTATTTCACCATAGAGACGCCTACGTTGACAGAAGTATAACAAAGTACTTCCCAACATCTCTGTGTAATAACCTCTTCCACTCAAGTATTCAGTGAATTGAATCCTTGAATCACAAACCACCATTCTTTGATTAGCCTCTTCTTCACTAGAGCACAATCATGCAATTTCTGCAAATTAAAACTAACAAACTTTCTATGGTTGATAATCCCAAATCTAGACTAATTTTTAGATTAGATGCAGTTGGAATTGAAATCTAATCACTCCTCTCTCGTTTTCCCTCATAAAATTTACTTTGGAATCAGTTTTTGGGAGTTTTAAAGAGAAGAACCCGCCAAAAACCGCCTTTTAAAATATTTTAAGTCATTTTCATTGCAGTGGCACAACATGCACCTATTCTGGCGCATCATGTGCCAGCTCACTAGAATTCTGTGCATCATGCGCTAGTTCCAAAAAATTTGCATTTTTGATTTCAATAAAAAATTCTCAATTCCTTCATAAAATTAGGTAAACAAAGATGATTTTAAAATTATTTTCTCTAACACACGAACTCTATGAAAACTGAAATATAAATAGATATGTGAAATATTTCGAACAAAAACTCAAAAAGTGAAATAAACAACGATGAGTATCGGTTGTCTCCCATAAAGTGCTTGGTTTAATGTCGTCAGCCCGACATTTCCTATCTTTACTCTGGGTGACCCAACATTATAGTTTATTTAAAAATTGGTCTTTGATCATCAAAATAGGATTTCAATCAATGCCCATTTACTTTAAATATCCTCTCAGTCTTGGGACATTCAATATTAACAGCTCCATAGGGATAGACTTTTACAACCTTGAATGACCTGTTCCACCCAGACTTTGATTTTTCAGGAAATAATTTAAATCTTGTATTAAATAATTAAACTTCCTGTCCAGGTTCAAATTTTTTTTATTATCTTCCGATCATGCCATTCTTTCTTTCTTTCCTTATAAATTTTAGAATTATCGTAAGATTATTCATAATTTCTTCAAGCTCATTCAATTGCAATAATCTTTTCTCACCAGCATCTTTCCAATTAAAATTGAAATCCTTAATAGTCCAACAAGCTTTATGCTCAAATTCTACTGCAAGTGACAAGTCTTCCTAAAAACTAATCTATAAGGGGACATACATATAGGAGATTTTGACTTATTATAAACATCTCATTTTTCCTTGAAGGAGTGAATCAAGAATTGTAAGAGGAAATTTTCTTTAAGAAATTGTAAGAGGTGTGTGGCATGAGTTAGAGAGAGAGAGAAAGTCAAGGGCTTGGAGATTTCCTTCAAGGATTGTAAGACGAGAGGAAAGGTTAAAGATTTCTTCTTCATTACACTTCTAAGAGAGAATTGAGAGTTCTTGTAAAGAGAGAAAAACATATATATAGTAATCCTCACTTTAAAATGAGAAAGAAAAGAAAATATCCTAAAAGAAAAAAAGAGAAAAAGAAAAATAAGTGTGGAGAAGCTTAAGGAAATTTCTAATAAAAAATTGGATTCACTTGAATCAACTGAAGGAAAAAGCTTTATTACATTTTCTAAACTTATATTAGATTATTAGTAGCATTATTAGTAAGGTTTTCCTGAAGTTCTTTTTCATATGAATATTCTAGAAGTCATTGATATGACAAATTGTAATTCTTCTTGAAATAAATAGAGATTCAAAAATCTTAAAATTGACTACTAAGTACTCTTAAACATAAAATTAGAATCTAAGTTATTAAGGTTTTTCTTAAATTTTACTATTTTACTTATTGAACTAAAGTATGGAAGTTATAAGTTAGTCTCCATCCTAGGTCATATGCTTTTATGTAGTAAAGTGTCACTTGAGGACAAGTAACATTTAAGTTTGGGGGATTTTGATACACCAAGACAATATATTATTTTAAGTATATAATTTATGCTTATTTTTGGTGATATTGCACTTTAAAGAAGGGAATTTTAATATTTTTGTTGCAGGTATATCAATTTTAGGCATTTGGAACAAAAGTAGCCAAAAGGACAAAATTTAGAGCCAAAACAGTGAAATTTCAAATTTTTGAGCATGATGCACCAGATTGGCGCCGGATGCACCAATGCCCAGAACAACGCAGTCTTCAGCAAACTGGTGCATGATGCACTAAATTGGTGCCAGATGCACCTTTTGACAGAAATTTGGTGCATGATGTGCCAGAGATGACTTTTTGCATACTAAGGCGGTTTGAGACAAATTTTGAGCAAATTTTCAGGGCAACACTTTTCTTAAATACCCCCTAGAGTAATTGAATGAATCTAGACACTTTGAAAGATTCTTTTATGATGGCATATACTTCTTGGATCAATGTGCTTGTCATTTGAATTCAAAACAGTTGACTTTTAGACAAAATTTTGGAGGGAATTTTGAATTCTTTTTCGAGGGAGGCATCCTTTAATAAAAGAAATGGAAGTCTAGGGCTTAAAAGAGAGTCAAAGAGGAGTTTAGAGGAGACAAGTAGAAGTGTGTGGCATGATGTGGAGAGAGCGAGAGAGAGAGAAAAATTCAAGGGCTTGGAGATTTTCTTCAAGGATTGTAAGAGGTGAGGGAAGGTGAGAGATTTCCTCTTCATTATACTTCTAAGAGAGAAATGAGAGTGCTTGTCAAAACAGAAAGGCTTGGAGAGAACTTCTAAGAGTTTAGTTGGCAAGGATTGTTAGATAAGTTGTATCTTTTATTTCTTTTGTTAGTAAACATATTTTTTTTATTGAAATTTGTGTTTTGTAGTATCCTTCTCATGAATTATGAGCACTCTTCTTTATCCTTCTCCATACTTTTAAATATAGTTTTGTGAATAAGCTTTTGTTTTATATAGTTTTAAATTTTAATAATTTGTGATGATTTGAACTATGATCTTCATTTACTTTTTGATATGACCAACTGAAGTGTTAAAATGTGTTGAGAAGCATATGTTCCAAAAGGTCTATGATTTCTATAACATGGGGAGAATCACAATTGATTTCATGGGAGAGTATTTCATCCATTGATATTGGTGCAAATAAAAAGGGAAATATACTTTGTTGGATGCAAAATTGGAGATTTTAAAGTGATAAATTAAAATCTCCAATTTGGTCTGGTTGATTGGAAACTGATGCGAGGTTGTTAGCCCTTAAGGGAGGAAGTAGCAGGAGCTCTGGAGTGACAACCAGTATCATCCTACCCTAACCATGGAATTAGGGACCAAACACTGGATTATTCAATGGAATAGGATTGGTCCTATTTGGCACAAATTAGTTTTTATATATGTTTTCAAATGATTTTAATTTTTTCACAAACCATATACTCATTGTAAAGGGGAAGGATGATTTCTTAATATTCAAATTTCGCACTTTACTTTTTGTAGTTTTAAAATAGTAATTTGCATTAAAATTTCAGGAACTTATTTACATGCATTTTCAACTTCCTTGTGGGATTGATAGCTAAGATTTCATTTGAGCCCTTTATTACTTGAGTAATACATATACTTGTGTTATTTTTAAATGGGATTTGGCGGTTTAAAAACTTTTAAAAGATAAAATTATTTTAATTAAAGTTGTTTTGTTGGGATTAATTTCCATTATTGTTATTGTAACTATCATGTATATTTTGTAATATTAATAAATATTTGAAGAATTCACCCGCATCAAGTTTTTGGCACCATTGTCGGGGATTTGAGGAAAATCTCTTTCAGTGTGTTGATATTGAAACGATTTAAGTCAATTTTTTTATCAAAATAGAAAATGCAAATTTTTTGGATCCGACACATGATGCACCAGATTGGCGCATGATGCTCCAAGTTCTAGAGAGTCGGCGCATGATGCGCCAGAATCGGCGCATGATGCGCCAGAATCGGCGCATGATGCGCTGCGGCGACAAAAATGACTTAAATGGTTTCAGAAGGCAATTTCTGTCAGTTTTTGGCAGGTTCTTCTATTTTAAACTCTTAAAAAGTGATTCCAATTTTAATTTAAGGGGGAAAAATGAGAGAGGAGTGATTAGATTTTAATTCCAATGGTGTCGCACTCTAAAAATTTAGCTAGATTTTGGATTTTCAACTAGAGAAAGTTCATTAGTTTCGATACGCAGAAGTTGCATGATCGTGTTTTAGTGAAGAAGGGACTAATCAATGAACAGGGGTTTTTGAATCAATGAATAAATACACCAAATACTCGAGTTGAAGATATTATTACGCAGAGACGTTGGGAAGTGTATTATTATACTACTACCATCATAATCGTCTATGTGGTGAAAAAGTTTTATGCAAATTTACATGGATTCAACCAAGGAATTGTCTATATGCGAGGCAGGTTTGTGTAATTCACTTCTTGAAGATTAAACTAGATATTTATGATTAAAACTTTGTGTATCTACCATTATGTGAATTTTACCCCTACGAGGAACATATGAATAAACTCACTCGGTACCTTACAGATGAAGATGCGATGTGGGAGGCCACACATGATAAGAATGTAAATTTTTTGTCAATATTATCAAATATTGTTTCTAATGCATGACACATCTTTATTGCATTGAATTTATTACCTACTATGAAAATCAGTAAGGTAAGGAAGCAGAGTGCCATTTTAAATAACTATATTTAAACTGGAAAACCTATTGATATTGGAGCAATCATTGTGAAATCGATTTTGGATTTAGTTGTGAATGGGTCTCCAACCGAACTTGGGCATCCATCAACTATTTTCCTACTATGTAGTCAATCAAAAGTACCTTACGAGAGATGGAAAAAGTTCTTCTTCCTTGGAAGCTGATGGATCCAGAAGTATATTGCAACTGTATTATAATGGGAGATGAAAACGACATTAATGTATTGATGAATTAGGGATCACATAATTCATCACGTATTCAGCCTTACTTCAGTTCTAATGCACTTTTGAAAGGGTAAAGAAGTTTGAAAAAGAGGTGGAGAATCTTATGCATGCAAAGGGGAATATTTCTGAAAAGTTGGGTCATCTGGATTGGAGTCATAAAGAATATTTTAAGCATATTGTTTGTATTGAAGATGGCTTGGTACAAATTTTTAAGCAATATGCTTGGATTAAGGAGGATTCAATTGATGAGTTCCTTATCAACCTTTCTACAACATTATGTGCACTACCAATCTATGGGAGATATCAAGGAGGACGAGAGTGAAGAAAATATTTGAACTTAATCCATGCACGGAACATTTTATTTAGTACTATTTGTTTTAGTTGTTTGTTGTATTGTATTGTATTTAATTTTATTGTTGAACTATACTGATATTTGTGTTTGAAATTTTTATGTTTAGATTTCAGTGTTAGGAAGTTTTGGTTTGCTTTAAACATTGAATTAGATGTTTGTTGGCTTAATTAATGTTAGTTTGTAATAACACCAATTTTATATAAAAAAGGTGAGTTTTGTGTTATTTGTGAAAGATGATGTTAAAGTAATGTTTAGTCATTCCTAAAATGGTTCATTTAAGTTAATTAGAGGTAGACGTATAGCGGTACATAGTAGATTTTCACAGAAAATGAAATCTGAAAAAAATTAAGACGTTGGCGCATGATGCGCCGTTTTACAGAGAGATGGCGGACGATGCGCAAAATTCTCGAAAACAACTGATTGCCTAAGAAAGCGTTTAATTTTACAGTAAACTTCATTTTTACTACTTGGGTCGCCTTCTACCTCTAAACATTGAACTAGGGCTTCACATTGGCCAAGATAGAAAAGATTTCAGATGCTAAAAATTGTAGATTTTATCTTCTCTTAGTAAGAGCTTCACTTTAACTTAAATTTTTTTTATTTTCACCTTAGATTTTTCCTACATTATGGAAATCTAAAAATTGGGATTTTTGTTGAAAAATCTTGAAGTAAACTCATGGTGAAAAGTTTCTTACCAAATAATTTTACTTGGGGAGTTAGATTTTTGATTTTGTAATTTATTTGGAATTTATTTCAATTTTGGTAGAATTTCAAATGGCTCCACGAGTAAAGAGAGGAAGAACAGAGGTTTTTTTGGCAAAAAGATTTGTTAATTTGAAGGCCCAACACAGTTATAACACTCAAATCAAATTTAGAAGATTGATCCAGGAACAAGCATTTGCTTACCCGGGTGGCGAGATCGAGAGTTTGATTATTGCCAAAAATTTGGAATAGTTTTACTACTTCAATATTGTAGCAATTGTACCAATGATTCGGGAGTTTTTTGTAATAAATTTTGGTGCTCTTATAGTTCATCATGCATATAGTATAGCTAATAGCTCTACAAATAGTGGTTTGGGTTACCCTGCCCTGATTTTCACTCTTTATGAGCAATCAAGAGTAGATTCCATAGAAATGAAGAAAGATTACAACCACAAAATCCAATTAGGAAGCATATGATTTAGAGTGTTGAACCATTTATTGAATCTAGGGGTGGAAGAGGTGATAGACTCTTTAAAACAGCTACAGAGGCACCTAATTCTCGCCCTGCATCATTAGAAAACCTTATGGAATGTCGGCACAATTTTAGGATGGGGGTCCCGTGGAAGTTTTCGGCCGCCATAATCAAAATCCTGTCACCTACTTCAGAGGGACATTTACTTTACATATATTTTTAATTTAAAAAAAATGTGAAATCAAACTGATCTCATATCTTTCATAATTTAAATGAAAGAGCGCCACACCTTAAGCTATGTTTCTATCTCAAAAGATAGAAACATGGCTTGAACATGAGGCTCAATAAAATAAACTAAGAAACGTATGAAATTTGTTTGGTCTGCGAAATCATTTAATTATAAGTCTAAAAGTTCCCCTATTTTATATGAAAATTTAAATTGGGGTTATATTAAGCTAGGTTAGGAAAAGTTTTCTATAAGGGCAAGCCCCTATAGTTAATTACATCCTTGATAACAAAAGTTACCTAAGAAAAATCTTGATAAAATTTAGTGGATATTATCTTCAAGAAGTTCAAAGGATAGGACTTTTCAGTGAAATCAGACAAACAGGTGTGAAATGGGAATGACTCAAATTTGGAACATTTTATTTTTGGAATCGAATGGAAAAAGAACAAGGGAATGTCACAGATCCTGAAGAGAACCTTGGTGACTTCCCTGTCTAATCTATGGTTTGGTTTCAATTGAGTGGACGAATATCTGAATGTTTAATCCTACCAATTTTATTAATTAGGGCTTACATTCATATGAAACGATCACACAATGACCTGAAAGATGTAAGGATTTAGGTTGTGACAAATGACAACCTCAAAATACTAAAACAGGTTAAGGCTTATATTGTAGAGTAGAGTCATACAAAAGCCTAAACAAAAGTCGAGGATTTATGTTGCACAAGGCGAACAACCCCAAAGTTTTATGGCTTGTTGCTTAATTCTAAGTAAATGTTTAGCTGGTGTAGACATGTATTGTTATTGAAGATGACCGTGTTGCCCACAATGTTAGCTCAAAGGTCCTTGTCGTGGCGAGTTTAAGTTTTAGAAGTGTCAAATTGTAGAGATTGAGAGAATTATCAGGTTCAGAGGTCAAGTTTTCTAATGTGTCAAGTTCTGATGTCAAATCAAATGTTTCCTAAGGTCATGGTTATTTAAATATTATGAGGGGTGTTAAAGTTGATTAGAGCGAAACTGGTTAGGATCCCACGGTTCCCTCATTATGGTATCAATATTTTCTTTTGAGCTTACTTAGCTTAAATGAGTTGTGAAACCCATTTAAATCGGGGAGATTTTGTTAGCAACCATGGGTCGCCTCCTCCCATAAATTCAAAAGGACGTTTTAAATTCAGTGAAATTTCAAAGGATTTATGGTTACCATTGAAACAATTTGCTTTATTTTTTTTAAATGTTGATTCATTTTTTGAAAAGTGTTTTTTGTTTGCAAGTAAAGGAAAGTACTCAACCAGGAAGTTATAATATTGCACAAACTTAAAACAAGAATAGTTGAAGGTGTAACTAACAAACCCCAAGTTATGACTTATTGAATCTCAAAAGATCTTAATGGATGATTCTAGAAAAAAATATAGCAAGTCTAACTTGTCCTTCAGAATATTCAAGAGATTTCAAAGTATTCAGGGGATGACCCCAGACTTCTTTTAAGATCTCTTGAAATATCTGAGCTTATTCTAAACTTATCTTATTGTTCCATTAACTATCTTTAGCCAACTTACCCCATTACTCGATGAATTTTAAAAATTTAATCATTCCAAGGGCAGGGGAATTAATTAATTAGATGATATTTTACTTAAGAGTTATGTGGGTGAATTCCCCTAAAACATCATAAGAGAAAGATGTGGTTTTTTAGATTTTAATTTAAATAATTATTTTAACTTAGAAAATAGGGTTTTTTTCTTTTTTATTTAAATAAACAAAGTGAAGCTTTTTTGGTTTATGAGAAAAATATTAAAGGTTCCCTTAGGTAAAAAAAAAACACTTAGGCAAAATACCATGCTTTTTTTTAATTAAATATTTAATTTATGTTTATAATTATTTAATGATTTTTAGTGCTTTAATTAAATATAAAATGTGTTTTATTTACAAAAATTACTTTTTATATTTTTATCAAATCTCTCTGTGTCTAAAGAACTCAGACAAATAAATTTTATAATTTTATGATTTTTAATTTACTTATCATAATTATTTTAATGAGAAGGATAGGAAAATACATTTTAAGCCTTCAGAAATTTATTTTTAACTTAGAAAAATTGGGGAAAATATTTTAATGAGTCCCAAGTGATAAGGAACAATTAAGAATATTTTTGAAATATATTTTTTTTTATTTTTGAAATTTGTTAATTATTTTTAATTATTTTTAACTCAAAATAAAGCTAAAAATAAAGTATTTATATCAAAAAAGATTTTTATTTTTCCTAAGTACTCTTAATCATAAAAAACTCAAAAAACTACTTTTCATAATTTTCCTAAGTGTATTTACTTTAATATAATTATTTCTATGCAAAAATACAAGGTTTTTCGAAAAATCAAACTTTAGTTCTTATGCTTAATCAAATAATTTTCAAATTTTTATAGTGGGTTAACATAATTTTTACACACAATGTGGAATTGATTTTGTTGACTTTTTATTAATATTTAATTTACATAAATTAATACAAGATATATGCACTTAATCAAATATAGAATTTTTTAAAATTATTCAAACCATCATGACATTTTTACCAGGCTTCTCTGACCATAAGAAACCTACTAAAATTATTTCCATAATTTTTTAAGCGATATTTTAATTTATATAATTAAAAAAAAGCCAAAATAGTCATCCTGACTTGAGAATTAGGTTAGGAGCGCAGAGATGCTCTCTGACCTTAGAAAAATCAGAAAACATGACCTCTATCATAAGTAATGAACCCTAAAAATTTCAAGCCTTGGTGAGCAATGCTTGATCATTATGAGTTAAAATACTCTAGAGAGTGTTTAATTCATTAAAAATCAAAGAGTCAACAAATAATTTTCATTTTCAGTCCACATCTATGTGCTATGTTTACTGAAAAAGGGGGTATTTTTATGATTTTTCTACACAAATATATGAATTTTTAAAGTTTTAGAATTAAAATGAACCTGAAATCTCTAATTCCCTACTTATCCAGCTCAGCTGTCGCGTCAACCTAGTTTGCTCCGAGCTTTAGACTCGGCGCTCTACCATTTGATATTGCTAGACACATAAGCTGCCATGCGGTCCGCGATTCACGTACCAAAAGTTCGTCTGACTTGATCTCCTCTTTCCATCGAATAAATGCACATTCAGACGACCCTCTAGCATCGTCCAAGTGTCCAAACAAAATAACTGTTCACCTAAAACCTTGAGATCTTCGTATAATGTAAACCAAATTGCATGGGGTTTATTTCTAATCCTTCATCTACTCAAGACACATTTATTCATAAAATTAATCAAGCATGAAATAAAGCCATTACACATGAATCAAAATAAGCTCGATTGAGGGTTGAGGCTCAAAACCTTTGTGTGAGAGAGCAGGCCTCAATCAGATGGTTGTAGTAGCTTTGGATGGACTCAACGAACCTCCAGATGAGTTCTCAGGCAGTGATGAATTATCTAGCTATGATTTCAATAAATCTCGATTTCAGGTGTTGGTCTAGAGCTATGTTAGAGGCTGTTTAGGATGGGGCTTTTGTGGGGAATCAACTCCTCTTACTTTGGTGATGGTGTGGGCACAATTAATTAGAGCTTAGTGGAATGTGGACGAGTGGAGAAATCTGTCTTTATTTAAGCTGAAATTTTGGGCTTAAAATTGGGCTCTCACAGAGGGAACCAGTGAGGGAAAATGGTAGGCTTGAGATGAGGAGTTCTTGGAGAGTCTCTAGTGAGATTTTGTAGAGTTTCCACAAGGATTTTAATTAACTCCCCTTTGCCCATGAAAGGGGCTATTTAAAAAGATGAGCTTTGGGTGATCACTAGGGGCAATTGATGGGTGTAAAACAATGCTTAGAAGGAAGGATGAAGAGCCCTAGTGGCCAATCAGATTTAGCCAGCTCAGGTGAGTTTAAAATTGATATGGCGCCTAGATCCTATCTACTATGGCTTATAGAAATTTGGAAGGAAAAGTTTTTTCACGGTAAGCTAATCCTCAAGGATAAGAATTCCATAATTCATATTTATGGTTTCAATCGACTTTGCAAAAAAAGAGTTTCTTTGTTTTCTTTATCACTTGAATCTCTTGAGACTTTAAGCATTGATTGGATCTTTTTCTGATTCCTTGCTTATCTTTTCTTTCAGACATCTATTAAGAATATAATCAAAATAACATCTTTTAACCTATTCTCAAGCACTTTTTTTATTTTATGAATGAGATTACTTAGGAAATTTGTGAAAAAGTTTCCTTAGCTAATGGTGGTTCCCTTGGGCTGGCTTTTTTTTATGGCTGAGGAGGTGGCTGGCAAGGGTTTATTCATTTCTTGGCTCAGGGAGGTCAGGGAGGTGCCTAATGATGGTTAACCACTAATGGTATGGCATTATGGAAAAGATATTTCAAGATTAGGTCAAAAATGGGATGAAATCCCTTAAATTAGGGGACCATTTGTCCATAGCTCCTTTAGGGTGGGCTAAGTGAGTCTTGTCTGGTCATTAGGGTGTATTTGATGGCTATAGAGCTTTGGCTTGATCAATTTGTCATGGCTTGGTCAATTTTGGTGCATGGGTTCAATTTGGGTCAAATTGACTTGAAGTTGGATCTAGGTTGGGTTAGACATGACATTGGACTCAATTGATTGAGAAAATTGGTGTAAATGACTGTCATAGAGAGTTTAGAAATAATTTAGAGTGGTTTTGAGTTCATTTGGAGGTTGAATTTGAAGGAATTTGGGCATTTGATAAATTTGGGGATGTTAGGTTAGACCTGGGTTTAAGTTAGGCTAGAGTTGGGCTAAGTCCAAATTGATGGTTCAAAATGGTTTAGGGGGATGTTATGAAGAGTTTTTAACATTAATTTGGTGTCAATTTAAGGATTTGGGCATTCTATTTGGTGACATTTGGGGCAAATTTGGGAATTTTGGATTTAGGTTGAAATTAAGTGAAATTAAGGCTTAACCAAGGCCAATTCAGCATTCCATTTGGTGTATAGGAATGTTATAATGGATCTGATATTTAAATTAGTGCAAGTGAGTGAGTTATAGAGTTCAATTGGTTGAGATTAGGCCATATGGTCAAAATAAGGGATTTTAATTTGGATTAATATTAGGTTTACAATGTGAGTCAATTGGACTTAAATTTTGTTTCAATTAACTTTTTTTAAGATGAATTTGAGTTTAGGATTGAAATTAGAGAAGATTAGGATCAAATTAGTGGACATTTGGGGTGAATTAGGGTAATTGGGTCTTTAAGGACAATTTGGGGCTTTTAGTCAAAGTTGGTCAAATTGGGTTAAATTGGAGAGTCTAAATTGGTTTTGGAGACAATTGAAATTATTTTGAGGGCTTTCGGAAAGTTTGGGCCACCAACGGTATTTTGGTAATTTTGGTACTTTTGGGGGTATTCTGGTAGTTTTGGCAATTTTGGGTGGTTTTAGGTAATTTGGATGGTTTCAAACGGTTTGAGATGATTTTTGAACAAGTTTGGGTATTTTGGGTGAAATTGGGAATTTTTGTCAAACTTAGGGTTTGGGGGTGTTTTGGTAAATTGGGTAAATTTACCGAGCAAAAGACTAAGTTAGGTATTTTGGTGAAATTGAGGTGCCAACTATCCTATTTGAGCTATGGACCAATTGAATCTCTATTTGGGTCCTCAATGTACTGGTCTTGTTTAAACCATAGCCTAGGGCTAGTGAGTCTAAGGGACCATCTACATGAGTCTCCTAAAAGAACAAGGGATCAAAGTTAATAAGCATTTGTTCAGGGTTGTGAGTGGGACATAATGCTCAAGTGAGTGACAGTGTATGCATCAGCTCAAGACCAACACCCAGAGCATTGACCCTAAGGCCAAAAAATCCAATGGGGACTCGCCTTGAGCTCCCCCATGTTGGCCCCACCTACTAAATGCTAGAGGTTATGACCAATATGTGGAACTTCAAGTTGAGCAAGGAAGAGTTTAGAGTTTCTAATGGTGAGGGTTTCTTTCTAGTCTTCTAAGAATAGTCAACAGGAAAGTCCTGTGGCTAGACTCTAGGCTACTAAAGAGAAAACTAGAACTCAACCAAAAGTGAGTTCAATAATTGGACCCCGAAAGGATGTGGTGTGCTGGGCGAGTACACCACGCATATTGACATTGACCAACGAGATCAACAACCTCAACACAGACTACGAAGAGCAGTATTAGGTGATATTGGTTTCCGCTGGGGAATAACAGAGATTCTCACAAGGAAAAAGAAAGGATATTTTGGGGACAATCGTCGGACAGACCGATAGTCCTAGAAAAGATTTAATTCTAATTAAATATCTCTGAGATTTAGTTTGGATTTCGATTTAAAATTTTAAAGAGATGAAATTATGTGCGAGAAAATCGGATTGAGTGGAAAATGCAAGCACTTAGAAGGGAATAAGGTGTCAAGGCCTACCCTGACTGTAAGTATAGGAATAGGACATCAAAACCTACACCGATTGTAAGAATGGGAATAGGACATCTAAGCCTACCCCAAATGTAAGGATGGGAGTAGGACGTCTAATCCTACCCTGATTGGAAGGATAGCAATAGGATGTCAAAGCCTAACCTAAATGTAAGGATGTGAATATGACATCCAAGCCTTCCCCGTGAGCATGGGAATAGGATGTCTAAGACTACCTCGAATGTGAGGATGGGAATAGAACATCTAAGACGACCCTGAGTGTGAGGATGGGAATAGAGGACGTCTAAGCCTACCCCGAATGTGAGGATAAGATCAGGATGTTTAAGCCTGCCCCGAATGTAAGGATGGGAATAAGACGTCTAAACCTGCCCCGAATGTATGGATAAGAATAGGATGCCTAAGCCTGCCTCTAATGTATGGATGAGAATAGGACGTATAAGCCTACCTCGAATGTGAGGATGGGAATAGGACATCTAAGCCTACCCCAAATGTATGGATGACAATAAGACGTCTAAGCCTGCCTTGAATGTGAGTATGGGAATAATACGTCTAAGCCTACCCCGAATGTGAGGATTGGAGTAGGACATCTAAGCCTACCTTGAATATAAGTATTGAAATATGATGTTTATGCCTACACCGAACATAAGGATGAGAATAGGACGTCTAAACATACCCAGAGTGTACGGATGGGAACAGGATGTCTAAGCCTACTCCAAATGCAAGGATTGACAATGGAACAAAAAGATTGAAGAAATTTGTAAGGAGTAAAAGACTCCATGAGAATGTGAATAAATTCGTGTAGACGAGGATATTTGTGCTAAGCAAGAAAAGAGTAATATACCTCGAACTTGAGAGAAAAAAACTCAATTAAAATTTTATTTTTCTTATTTTCTTTATCACATTTATTTATCAAAGTACATTTTTCAAAATTTAATTTTCATTGGTTGATTAAGTTTCAAAAATATTTTAAATTTTAATATCAAACTTTCGTTGTAATGTTTTTCGCCCATTATAATTTAGAACCAATTTATGGTTCCACGACTATTTATGAATCGCACAAAAGGGCAATTTGACAAACATGTTGAAATTTGAAAGAAATTTCATTAATCTGCTTCAAACAGGCGTTACAGACTATATACATGTTGAAAGCATCAAAAGAGACAATCATGTTGAATACATCTGAAACATCATAGTCAGAGTACATATCATATATATTGTCATGACGCAATACGCAAGGTGACAAAAACTGTATATCTGTCCTCTGTGGGACGAGCTCCTGATTAAACTGACCTACTAAGATATGCTCCAGGATAAAAATTCCTTTTACGTGTGCTTAGAGGTGCAACCATCTCATAGCTTGTACGAGTGCAACTCCTCTAACTCTCGATCTGTTTGGAACCCATATGGTATCTAACTGTCCCCCATTCTTATGAATCTCACAGACACTCTGGAATGCAGTGCTTGGGGAGTTCTGCTCCATTTCCTTTAAAAATCAGTACTGAACCCATCGGTAATGGAATCTCAACAAATCCTATAAACTCCTCTGGGCCGATAACATCAATTTCTTTTGCTAATGAAGGACACCATGCATAAGGGCCTCACAAAATCATGATGGTCTATGTGTGGGGAAATGCAATCTCCTTCATGATATATGTTAATTATAAAACTGTTTGGAATGCAATCGGCTGGTAGTATACTCCATCTGACCATCCTCTTGATCATTCTCTTTATTTCAGAAGGCATCAGATCTGCCTCATCATTTCTTAAAATACCTGTGTGGTTCCCTTGCCTATATTTAGTGAAACTATAACAAAAGCCATATTGGATGGCTATCCCGCCTTTTCCTCGCATCCATTTTCGTGCTTCTGAATAATTTCTTTCCAGTAGTAGCCCCACTAGACCTCTGTCTCTCAGGTTAAAAACACAGTCTAGAATTCTTCTTTTATTATTTTTAGAGAAGACTCTTGTATACAACTCCACGCCTTCCAGAATGTTGAGAAATTTTCCTTCTATTTCTTAGTAGAATTCAAGTTCTCTCTTTTTAACTATGTTCATCCTTTCTAGATCTGTTGTGGGGATCCTCGGAGATGATCAAGGTGGCTCCCTCATCTCCACATTTGTAGGATACTATGTCTGACTTGGCTTTGTAGGTAATGGAATATATGACTCTGTGACCAGGAAAGCTATCTCATGTCGGCGACTATGAACTCCTCAAAAGAATTGTAGTGGTCTAAGTGGAGAACATTGAATGTTGGGCATTGCATGAATCTTCTTCCTGTTGATGCTTGAATAGGAACTCTGACATTGCACATTGGCTAGCCCTTGTAAATTTCATCTGGTATATTAGATTCTATCTGCTCTGTAGAAAACTCGGACTCGTCCTTTGTGGAAAGCAAACTGGAGGAAGTTTCTCTCATGCATGGGTCGTAAAAAACCTCTTCAAGAATCAAGGTGAGCACATTTTCTACTTCCTTCAAGCGCTTTTCCTCTGGTAGAAAAACTCTTTGCTTGTGGCACTTAACATTTCGGTGTTGAGTTCTTCTTAGTGGACCATCTGGAGTTCTTTATTCATCAGCACTGACTAGATCCCCCGTTGGTGCAGTTATCATTGATAGTAAGCGGCTAGTTCCTTCCATCATATTTTGTTGTGTTATCACTTTCTTCCTCTTCAGTGAGGAGTCTTCTTTTGTTTTGATGCTCAACGATGACGGTAGTCCTTCTTTCTATTGATGATTGACTATTTCCATCAGGGGATTGTTAACCTCATTTTTGGATGAGGTTTAGTTTTTCCTCTTTAGTAGTCTAAGGTTTAGCCATAGGACTTTCCTATTGAACATTCTTATAAAACTAGACTCTTCTTTACTCAACTTAAAGTTCCACATATTGGTCCTAACCTCTAGCACTTAGTAGGTGGGTTCACTATGGGGGAACTCAAGATGAGTTACCCTTACGATTGCTTGACCTTAGGGTTGACCCTTGGTGTTGATCTAGGGCTAAGGAACTCACTTGAAATCACTTACACTCACAATCACTCACGACCCTAAACCCAGAATTTCTAGGCTATGGTCCCTTGATACTTTTGGGAGACTCCTATAGGTGGTCACCTAAACACACTACCCATAGGCTAGGATTTGGCTAAGACCACTACATAGAGAACACAAAATGGGTTTTCCATTAGTCCATGGCTTATTTATAGTGATTGGCATGCCAACTCTACCAAGACACCCAACCTAGTCTTTTGCCCCTAAATTCACCCAAATTACCTAGATACATTTAGAACCCCAAATTTGGCCAAAATTTCCAAATCTACCCAAAATGCTCAACTTGGTTCAAAAATCATTTCAAACACCTTGAAAACACCGAAACTACCCAAAATCACCAAAATTGGCCAAATTACCAAAATACCCCTCCTTACCCCAAAATTCTAAAAAATCCTAAAAACTCCCAAAACCCCCCAAATATTCCCAATTTTATTTTTCTTAACTATCACATGACCCAATTTGGCCTATTTGACCATTTTTTACCAAAACCACCAAATTGCCCTCTAAAGACCCATATTTTCCCCAAATTATCTCAACTATCTATCCAATTGGTCTCAATTTACCCCAATTTCAATTCTAAAGTTAAATTCACCCTTGATGTGACAAATATAGACTAAATCCAAGCTCAATTGGTCCATGACTTGAACCCAATTTTGAGGTAAACCAAAAACCCAATTTTGGCTCTATGACTTGGTTCCACCAAATTGAACTCATGGCCTACTTCATTTGCCACAATTTATGTTATAAAAACCTTCATAACATCCACATACATCAAACTTGACCTTCAATTGGCCGTGGTAAGGCCTCAATTTTTTTGATTTCAATCTAAGTCCAAAAAGCCCCAAATTTACCCCAAATTGACCATGTCTCAAAATCTCATAAAATTGAGGGCCTTAACGCCAAAATTTCAACTCTATCCCTTCATGAAAACTCTTCACAACATCTTCTTTGATAATGTGGAGCATTTAATTTGGAATTAGCCCAAGGCTAGCTCAACCTAGACTCATGTCTAACCAAACATGCCCAAATCGGCCAAATTTTAAAAATCCCTCAAATTGACCTACCAATTGAACTCAAAATCACTTCAACCATTCAACAAAAATCTTCATAAAATCATACAAACAATGTTAATCAATAAATTAGATCAATTTACATGGCTAGCCTAGCCCAAACCCAAGCTTTGATCACTTGGACCCACATTAAACCCATGCATTAATGATGGCCTAAGTACCCAAAAGCAATCAAATTAACTCCGCCTCAGCCATTGGTTAGACCCTAAGACTGAGCCAGAGCCCATCCAACCCAAGCTAGATGAGCCATGGACCAAAATTCCCCAAAATTAAGGGATCTTATTTCAAAAAATATACATTCTTAAGATACCCTTACCAAAACTAAACCCCTATTGCATTAAATTTCTTTGACAGATTCCCCTGGATGCCATGAGCACCTAGCCACCTACCCTTGCCATGGTCGACCGACCTAGTCACCGGAGAAGCTCAAAACTGAGAGCCACCCCCATGGAACTTTACCCAAGTCAAACTTAGAGGCCAGCTCAGCCAAATTAAACTGTAAAGCTCCTCTGCCCTCCACCTAAGTAGCATAATGCACCCCCTCATTGGCCATGACAGCCACCCCTTAGCCATTTTTATAAAAAAAACATCCCATGGACATTAGAGGGGGTGCTAAAATTTTCTTAGAGAGTCCTCTCCAAACTGACTATAGAGCTTCCCTAAGATCCCCTTAGTGCATTCCAACTGTTTTCCCTCACCAATTTTCACTGTCGGAGTTCAATTTTGAGCTTGAAATCTTGTTGGAAACCAAGACATAGCCTAATACACCTCCACAGTCCACCAAACTCAAATTAAATTCACCCACAGCTTCACAATAGTGAAAGAAGCTTAAGCCCCATCAAATTCCCCTCTTAAAGAGCCTCTACCATAGCTTTTGACCAACACCTAAATCCGGTTGTGATCAAAATCATACCTAGGCCTTACATCAAGGCCAGAGACTCAATCCTTAGCCTATTTGGATCACAACAAACGTGCCAAGACTCTCTGATCGAAGCTTCACTTCTCAGAGCAAAGGTATAAAACTTCTCTTCCTCCCGAGCCTATTTGAACTCTCCATATGTTTTGAGTTGATTTCATGGCATCATAACCATATGGATATGTTTCTTTAGTCTAGACGAGCATTTTAAAAAAAATTCATCCAATTTGGCTAAGAAATGAGAGAGATCTTAAGGCTAGAAGATGGACGGTTCAAGGGCTAGGCTATCGAGGACGATGACGAGGAGCCGTCTGATCGTGCGTTTATTCATCAACGGATGAGATCAAGCTGGATAACACTTCCTTACATTAGCCGCGGGCTGAGTCAGCAGCTTGCATGGACGGTGGCATCAAATGGGAGTGCGCCGCGTGGAGTTCGAAGCTGCCTAGGATCTACATGGCGCCGCGCTGTTTAAATAGATATATAGGGATTTAAAAAGATCAGAAAATCACCCCTAGCTTTAAAATTCCATATCTTGGTGTAGAAAAATAACAAAAAACAAAATTAAAATACCCTCTTGCTCAATGAACATAAGAGAATAATGTGGAAATGATTTAGAGTCCATTTGATGCATATTTTATTTTTAATTATATAAATATTGATTTGGATGTTTTGATTCTCCATGCATGTAGTAATATCACTATGACTTGAAATTTTAACATGTTGTTGCCTTTGTCTTAGGGAATATTCCCTAATTTTTCCAAAGTCAGAGGAGGTCCCTAGATAAAGAATCATATTTTCAAATTTATGTGCATTATTTATTTAAAATAATCATGGAAATTAGCATGTTTCCTAGACAAATCTAAGAAAACTTTGGAAGGTTTATGATGACCAGAGAGCCTCTAGAAAAATTTCTCATGAGCCAAGTCATTCAAAATACACCTAATATTCATAAATCCTAAATCACTAAGATAATTAATTTTGAAAAATGTAAACAAAAAAAATGACTTGATTTTTTATCTTCACTGTTGTTTAGGATTCAGAGAGCTCACCATAAAAATTTTCCAATATTTGGAGTTCATCTAGTATCTCAAATTGATTTTTCAAGTTAAATAACATTTTTGGCACTAAAATAATTTTTAAAAATCAAAATATAACTTGAAAATTTATAAATTTTTTTTTTGACTTCTCTATGATTAGTGCTAATTTCTACAAATAAAATGGTATTTAAAATAAAAACTTCATTTTTGGCTATTTTAAATATTTAAATAACTAAAAATCCATAAAATTCCAAAAAAATAATAAAATTCATGGAAATGTTCTAAATTGCTTCCTAAGCACTTAGGAAGAATCATAATATTTTTCTTGATTTTCTAGATAAAGATACTGAATTTCAAAGCTTAAAAATAACTTTTAAAGGCTAAAATGGGTTTTCACTAAAAATAATACCAAAAAATCAAATAAAACTCAAAAAAATATAAAATTTTCCCCTATGAGCTCTCTGGCCTTAAGAAGATTTTTCAAAAAACATAAAACTTAATTTTCCCCATTTAAAATATTTTATATTTAATAAATACCCCAAAACTTAAAATAATTCTTAAAGTTTAAATAAATTCAAAAAATCATGAACTTTGGTCCAAAGGCTTCTCTAGTCTAGGTCTACCTCCAGTAAAAATTTTAAGGGATTAGGATTTACCTTGGTCAAGTTAGGAATTTTTTTTCAAAACTCCTATTTTTGCATGAAAATAATTATATAAATTAAATTAAATTTTCAAAAAATCATATTTTCTCCTCTGATGTCTTAATTGACCAATGAATGAGCTTTGCACTTGACATATTATGAATTGCATTTGACAAATTATGAAGTGTTAGAGCCTTGGGGGCAAATGTGTAATTTTTAGCCTTAATTAACATTTAGGCTTAATTCAAGGAGGGAAGTGGACAACCTCTTATCTTAATTTGATGTTTGAAACACAAGGGGTTAATTTGTAGAATCCAACCTCACTTTCTTAATTGAAAAGATAAGTTTATAAATTTCTAAATTATTAAGTTTGGAAGTTTATTAAAATAAAATGAACCCAGGATTTAGTGGTATGACTTTTGAAGTAAATGATTAATCAATTTAATACCACTATTTTGATTCTCAAATAAAATTAAAATCATGAATCATGACCACCTAAAGCTAAGCCTTTTCAAAACTAACTAAGACACTCACCTTGGTCTTAAGGGCTTACTAGTGACTTAGGCTAAATCAAGTTTCACTTAAATGAGGATTAGAAAAGTAAATTAGAACATCTTTCAAAAACTTCAAGCCCAATTAAGACCAAAATTTGGTTAGGTGTTCCAATAAAACTAACTTGCCTCTTTGAGGATCTTCACCTACATAATCTTCAAAATTAAATTACAGATGATAATTAACTTACTCTTATGGTTAATTGGTACATCAATGTTCATTGAGCATTAGGGTGCTTATAGGATGAATTATTAAGCAACATAATAAGTTTAAAAGAACTCAGGACTTTCCACTAGGCATCGAGAGAGTAGCATGGACTTGCTTCTTTCTCTAGATCTGTTGGATACCTCGGAGATCTACTAAACTTAATATGTTTTGCTTGTCAAATATCATTCTTTAATTACACTCCTAAGGACCCACCAAGATATGACTTAGAGTTAGATAGGTCGTCAAAATTTTACTTCCCTGTTTCATATAGATTGTATTAACATGCCTTTTGTGTTTCAGGTGGTGGAACGAGAAGACTTGCCAGGTACACTTTTACAGTTTTTGGCGTTGTCTTTCTTGTACTTTCATACTGTACTTTTATACCTGCAAAATTGCATGATAAATAACGATGCCACCCTGCATGAAAACTAAAACTATTAGGGCGAGCTTGCATGTTAAACAATGATGTCACCCTGCATGAAAACTAAAACTGCTAGGATAGCCATAACCAAAACCAAAACTAAAATCAACCAAGATAAAATTCACCGCCACAACATTCAAAATATAAGACAACTCAAGATTTAACAAAAGCCTCACAAAGCTACAATTGCAGCTAATTTAAGATGTCTCTATCGGATGATTGAGAATCTCTCGGAGGAGGAAACCTACGGTTGCTGATGAGGCTTCCCATGGTCTAACTAAAATTATGGAACTCATTAAGTTGAGTTTAGTAACTTCATTTGAACTAAGTGAATTCAATAGAAAGTGGTGGTGCCAAAACGAGGGAACCGTAGGATCCTAACCGGTGTCGCTCCAATCAAATTTAATATGCCCCCATAAAATTTAAAGAACTTCAACCATAGGACCACTTGATTTGATATCATAACTTGACACACTAGAAAACTCAAACTCGTTGCGGTAAGGAGCTTGGAGCTAGCATGGTGGGCAGCACGACCATCTTAAATAGCAAAACATGTCTTCCCTAGCTAAACCAATCTTCCTTCCTTAGATATAAACAACAAAGCCATAGGATCTTGAGGTTTCTTGCTTATGCAACGTTAATCCTCATCTTATCTTTAGGCCTTTGTATAACCCAGCTATACAATATAAGCTCTAACTCGTCTTAGGATTCCGAGGTTGTCGTCCATCATTGCCTAAATCCTCATATCTTCCAAGTTATTTGTGTGATAGTTTCACACGAATCGAAGCCCTAACTAATAAAATTGGCAGGATGAAACACCTAACAATTTCTCCTCAAAATTGAACCAAACATTAGGATAGGTTGGGAAGTCACCGAGGTTCTCCTCTGGATCCATGACATCCCCTAGTTCTTCCTCCTTTTGACCTACAACAAAAATGTTCCAAATTTGAACTAATCCCCTTANGAGGCTTCCCACAGTTTAAATGAAATTATGGAACTCATTAAGTTGGGTTTAGTAAGTTCATTTGGATTAAGTAAATCTAATAAAAAATAGTGGTGCCGGATCGAGTGAACCGTAGGATCCTAACCGGTGTCTCTCTAATCAACTTTAATATGCCCTCATAAAATTTAAAGAACTTCAACCATAGGGCCACCTGATTTGACCTTATAACTTGACACACTAGAAAACTCAAACTCGTCGCGGTGAGGAACTTGGAGCTAGCATGGTTGGCAGCACAATCATCTTTAACAACAAAACTTGTCTTCCCTAGCTAAACCAATCTTCCTTCCTTAGACTTGAACAACAAAGCCATAGGACTTTGAGGTTTCTTTCTTATGCAACGTAAATCCTCACATCATCATTAGGCCTTTGTA
This sequence comes from Phalaenopsis hybrid cultivar, assembly GCA_002079205.1. Lineage (NCBI taxonomy): Eukaryota > Viridiplantae > Streptophyta > Magnoliopsida > Asparagales > Orchidaceae > Phalaenopsis > Phalaenopsis hybrid cultivar. The sequence continues at coordinate 224,807 of JXCR01111389.1, read as the reverse complement.
TAGCCCTGCTATACAATATAAGACCTAACTCGTCTTAGGATTCTGAGGTTGTCATTTTTCATGACCTAAATCCTCATATCTTCCAGGCTATTTGTGTGATTGTTTCACACGAATATAAGCCCTAACTAATAAAATTGGCAGGATGAAACACTTAAACTTTTCTCCTCTAAATTTAAACCAAACATTAGGATAGCTTGGGAAGTCACCAGGGTTCTCCTCTATGATCCATGACAACCCCTAGTTCTTCTTCCTTTGGATTCTACAATAAAATGTTCCAAATTTGAACCAATCCCCTTCCACACCTCTACGGAAGCCAAACATTAGGATAGCTTGAGAAGTCACCGAGGTTCTCCTCTGGATCCATGACATCCTTGAAGCCAAACATTAGGATAGCTTGGGAAGTCACTGAGATTCTCCTCTGGATCCATGACATCCCTAGCATTAGGATAGCTTGGGAAGTCATCGAGGTTCTCCTCTGGATCCATGACATCCCCTAGTTCCTCCTCCTTTGGACTCTACAACAAAATGTTCCAAATTTGAACCAATCCCCTTTCACACCTCTTTGTCCGATCTCATTGAAAAGTCCTCTTTTGGATTCTACAATAAAATGTTCCAAATTTGAACCAATCCCCTTTCACACCTCTACGCCTGATCTCGTTGAAAAGTCTTATCCTTTTAAACTCCTTAANAGTAGTGACTTAGGCTAAATCAAGTTTCATTTAAATAAGGATTAGAAAAGTAAACATCATTAAAAATTAAAAAGTCTTTCAAACACTAAAAGCCCAAGTCAAATTTTGGCTAAGTCTCTTAAACTTGTTTCTTTAAGGGTTTTCACCCACATAATTCTTAAATTAAATTGCAAGTGATAATTACCCTATTCTTAGGGATAATTGAGACATCAATGCTCACTAAGCACAAAGGGTTTTTACAAGATTAATTATTAAGCAACATAATAAGTTTAAACGAGCTCGGGATTTTCCACCAGGTAGCGAGAGAGTAGCATGATCCTACTTCTTTCTCTAGATCTGTTGGATACCTCAGAGATCTACTAAACTTAATATATATTTTTTTAAATATCATCCTTAATCAAATTAATAAGGACCCACCAAGATATGACCTAGGGTTAGGAAGGTCATCAAAATTTTACTTCCCTGCTTCATATAAATTGCCCTGACATGCATTTTAAGTTTCAGGTGGTGGAACGAGAAGACTCGCTAGGTACACTTTTACAGTTTTCAGTGTTATCTTTCTTGTACTTTTATGCTTACATAAATTTGCATGCTAAACAACGATGTCACCCTACATGAAAACTAAAACTATCAGGAAAGCCACGAAACCAAAACAAAAATTATACGAACTTGCATGCTAAACAACGATGTCACCCTCCATGAAAACTAAAACTACTAGGATAGCCGCAAAACAAAAATTAAAATCGAAAAGATAAAATTCACCGCCACAACATTCAAAATATAAAACAACTCAAAATTTAATCACAAACATCAGACAAAACTACAATTGAAACTAAATCAAGATGTATCTATTGGATGATCGGGAATCCCTCGGAGGAGATAATCTACGGTTGCTAACGAGGCTTCCCGTGGTCTAAATGAAATTATGAAACTAATTAAGTTGAGTTTAATAAATTCATTTGGACTAAGTGAATCCAACAGAAAATAGTGGTGCTAGAATGAAGGAACCTTAGGATCCTAACCAGTGTCACTCTAATCAACTTTAACATGCCCCCATAAAATTTAAAGAGCTATTACCATAGGGCAACCTGATTTTACATCATAAATTGACACACTAGAAAACTCAAACCTCGTCGCGGTAAGGAGCTTGGAGCTAGCATGGTGGGCAGCACGACCATCTTCAACAGCAAAGCATGTCTTCCCCAGCTAAAACAATCTTCCTTCCTTAGATATAAATAACAAAGCCATAGGACTTCGAGGTTACTTGCTTATGCAATGTAAATCCTCACCTTATCTTTAGGCCTTTTGTATAACCCTGCTATAAAATATAATTCCTAACTCGTTTTAGGATTCCGAAATTGTCGCTTGTCACTACCTAAATCCTCATATTTTTCAGGCTATTTGTTTGATATTTTCACACAAATGTAAGCCCTAACGAATAAAATTGGCAGGATGAAACACCTAAATATTTCTCCTCCGAAATGAAGCCAAACATTAGGATACTTAAGAAGTCACNTCCTACCCTTTGAAATTCCTTGAAGATAATATTTTCTGATTTTTATCGAGAGTCTTCTTAAGTGGCTTTGGTCATTTAGGATGTAACTAACTATAGGGGCTTGCCCTTATAGGAAGCATGTATAAACCCAGCTTAATATAAACCTNATCGAGAGTCTTCTTAAGTGACTTTGTTCATTTAAGATGTAATTAACTATAGAGGCTTTCCCTTATAGGAAGATTTTCTCAAACCCAACTTTATATAAACCATATTTAATTCTTTATATTAAATAGGGGAACTTGTCGGCAAACAAAACGGTTTCACAGACCAAATNGGCTTGCCCTTATAGGAAGCATGTCCAAACCCAACTTAATATAAACCCTATTTAATCCTTTATATTAAATAGAGGATCTTGTCGGCAAATACAAAGGTTTCACAGACCAGACGGACGTCATAATTTTCTTAGTTTATTTGATCGAGTCTCATCCTTNTCTTTAGTGACTTTGGTCATTTAAGATGTAATTAACTATAGGGGCTTGCCCTTATAGGAAACATGTCTGAACACAACTTAATATAAACCCTATTTAATCCTTTGTATTAAATATGGGAACTTGTCGGCAAATACAAAGGTTTAGCAGACCAAACGTNTCCCTTTTCACACCTCTACGTCCGATCTCATTAACAAGTTCTACCCTTTGAAACTCCTTGAAAATAATATTTTCTGATTTTTATCCAGAGTCTTCTTAGGTGACTTTAGTTATTTAAGATGTAATTAACTATAGGGGTTTGCCCTTATAGGAAGCATGTCCGAACCCAGGTTAATATAAACTCTATTTAATTCTTTATATTAAATAGGGGAACTTGTCTGTAAATACTAAGGTTTTGCAGACCAAACTNCATTGAAAAGTCCTACCCTTTGAAACTCCTTGAAGATAATATTTCTTGATTTTTATCAAGAGTCTTCTTAGGCGACTTTTGTCATTTAAGATGTAATTAAATATAGGGGCTTGCCCTTACAGGAAGCATGTCTGAGCCTAGCTTAATATGAACCTTATTTAATTCTTTATATTAAATAGGAGAACTTGTCGGCAAATACAAAGGTTTCGCAGACCAAATGAATGTCATATATTCCTTAGTTTATTTGATCGAGCCTCATCCTCAAGTCTTGTGTTTATCCTTCGGGATAGATACAGGATTTGAGGTACAACGCTCTTTCATTGAAACTATGAAAAATATGGTGTCAGTTGGATTTCATATTTTTATAAAATTAAATATATATATGTAAATTAAACGTCCTTCCAAAGCAGGCAATGGGATTTCAGTTTCATTGACCGAAAGCTTCTTACGGGCAACTCCTCCAACAAAAAATAGCGCCGATAGGGACCCTTATTGTTCAGGTTAACTTGACTGAAGTCTAAGTCAAAATCTATGATGCCAGTAAGAGCTACCCTTTATCTGTTCAGTGAGAGATTTAAGTCATCTCTAAAGATAAAAATTAGCTTTCATCCCAACACTTTTCTGTAGAAGATTGAAAAACATTAGTGCACTAAGATTCAGCATGAACAAGAACAAAAATGAAGCACCTATTAAAAACAAGTTTTAATTTATACAGGTGCTAAGTTATCATTTAATTTATTTTAAATTTAATAGAATTTCAAAATTAGAGATAAAAAGAGGAAATTAAAGAGAACAAATTTTAAAAATTTTATTTTATTGAGGTTAATTTTATTACAAAATTTTGCACCCAGTCACAGACGCTTGGCCAAAAAAATAACCTCAGAATAATAAAAATTTGAAAAAGTTGATTTGAAACAAGCTTCACGTTGGGTAGTATGCCTTTAAGTAGCGGCCATTAACCGGTAGCATAGGTCTTTTTCCTCAGAAATCCACCAGTTGGCAAGATCTTTCTGAGTAGTTTTTCTCTTTGGCAAATGGTCCCTCCCAAGTTAGTCTGAATTTTCCACATATCTTGTGGTGCGTAAGAATAGGTGTTTTGCGAATGAGAACAAGGTCACCTACTTTGAACGCGCTTGGGTGGACCAATTTGTTATGACACTGCACCATCCATGCTAAGTAAAGTGCCAAATATTGTTGTTCTTCTTCTTGTTTTCCCTCGACACTTTTCAATTCTTCAAGTCTGAGCTTTGCACTTTCTTTTATTGTAATTTGGTTGGCAATGGAGACTCTGAGAGATGTTGTTTGAACTTCTAGTGGTAGCACAACCTTCGACTCGTACGTAAGTGAGTAAGGTGTACATTGAGTGGGAGTTCAGAACGTTGTCCAGTAGGCTCACAAAGCTTCTATTAGTTTATTATGCCAATCTCTTTTATTTTCATCCAATGTCTTCTTTAAGATATGCACGAGCGTCTTATTGAAGGCCTCGAACAGTCCTTTTTCCTTGCATAGTAAATTGTAGAGTACCTCTAGTATATCCCATGTTTTTTGATAAAGTTGTTAATATTTGTGCTCTTGAAGGGTGTTCCATTGTCAAAAATCGCTCTACGTGGTACACCAAAATAGTAAACAATCTGGCTTTCAAAAAATTATAAAACATGCTGTGTTGTAACCTTTCATAACGGTCTTGTGCCAACTTGGAGAAGTAATCAGTAGAGGCAAGAATTAATCTATGTCCCTTAGAGGATGGAGGGTATATCAGACTATTATATCTGTGCACCCTAATAGACGAAGGACCATAAGGTAACAGTTGGGTGTAGCACATTCGGAGGTTGGTATAAGACCATCCCATGCACTTGGCAAAGGTGACATCTTCTTGTTGTACCATGCAGTTGAACATCATTGCTGGCCAATAATATCTGAGTCTCTTGATCTTTATTTTCTTTTTCGGCCCTGACTAGTGAGCATCACACAATCCAACATGTGCTTCTTTGACAATAATCTGTGCTTCTGCTCTGCCCAGACATTGCAACCACATCAGATTGAATGATGTAGAGGAAATCACCCATTAGAGCATATGACATAGCGCTTCTCATGATGTGATATGCCTCGGACTTGTCCTCAAGAAGCTTTCTAATTTGCAAATATTTTATTAATGGCTTACACCAATTTTCATTAATATCAGTAACTACAATCATCATTCCTTCCTCATTTTTGAGTTTATGTATATTGTCGAGGTCGATCATAGAAGAAACATGTCTTCCTTACACTGTGATGTTGATGGAATCCTCTAGTGCACATGTCATTTCCTTGGTAACTTTTGCTAGAGTGTTGGCATGGGAATTATCCCTCGAGGAATCTGGTACAGAATCACATTAGGAATCTGTTCAAGTAGCTTCATCGTATATCAGTGGTATTCTGCTAGCCTTGGCTTCAAAATTTAATAATGTCCAGCGACTTGTTGGATGACTAGTTGTGAGTTTCCATAAATGACAAAAACTGTTATATCCATTGATAATGTCAATTCCAACCCGATGATTAATGCTTCATTTTTCATGCACGGCTCTATCAAGTGGTAGGAGAATCTTAACATGCCCTTATTTGGCATGACAAAAATCACACTAATTACTGCTTTCCTGGAATAACTGCTACTTATCTTTTGTCTTTTATGGCTGATGAAGCCCCATCAGAGTACATTTCTCAATGTCTGACACTGAACGGTTCTACTTGTAGTATCAGCTCATCTGAAAATTCATTATTGAGTGGGGACCCAGTTGGAAGTGGATGTACCATGAGAAAATCTGCTAAAATCTATCCCTTGATAGTGTGGAGGGGAGCAAAAGTTGTATCTAATTGCAATAAAATCATTGACCATCTTGCTTAAACGTCTGAATAGTGTTAGTCAGGTCATCAAATATTGCAATAGATTAACTTTTGAAATAATGGTACTTTAATGAGAAAGCATGTAATGCCTAAGCTTTCAGGCGGCAAAAATTAAAGTTAGACAAGGCTTCATAATAGTTAGATACTTTACCTACGTTGGTATTAGACAGTTACTTAAGTAGTAGAGCATGTTTTCCTTACCATCATCATTGACTTGAGCCACCATAGCTCCAAGAGAGTCATTTAACCCCGCTATATAAAGTATCAATGGTTTTCCCGGGATTGTCATTAGATATCGTTTCACATCCTCAAAGGCCCACTGGCATTTCTCTTCCTAAAAAAAATTGGCATCCTTTTTAATTAATGCTGAGAAGGGATGACACCTACCTGAGAGATTAGAATAAAGCATCTCAGATAATCTAACTTTCCTTAGAAGGAGCGAATTTGTTTCAAGGTTTTGGGAGGAGGCATTTCCAAGCTTTCATCTTATCCGGGTCGGTCTCGATTTCTCGATGACGGACAATGAACCCTAAAAATTTCTCAGAGGTAACGTCGATGGAGCGCTTTAATTGGTTCATTTTTAGATTATATTGTCGTAATCATTCGAACACATTCCTCAAATCATATCAATGGTCTATTTTTTTTATGAAAAAATCATCCAGAAACACTCCACTTGGTTGTGAATGAGGTCATCAAAGATCTTCATCATAGCTAGTTGATATGTTGCTCTAACATTCTTTAACCGGAATGACATCACAATGTAGCAAAAGATCTTAATCGGTGTTCTGAAGGTTGTAAGTGATGCATCTTCTGGAGCCATCTTGATTTGGTTATAACATGACAATCTGTCAATGAAAGAGAAAATCTCATGTCTTAATGTGATGTCCATCATTAATTCAGGTATCGTTAATGGAGACTAATCCTTTGAACACGCTTTTTTTAAATCCCTGAAGTTGACACATACATGGATTTGTCAATTTTTCTTCTTAACTGGTACAATATTGGCTAATCATGTTAGGTATTACCCTTCTCTTACAAAGTTAGTGTATATTAATTTCTTCACCCTGACAATGACTTGTTGCTCTATCTCGAGGTGTAATCTTCTGGGAGCTTGTTTTACTAGGTTCATATCTTTGTCTACCCCAAGCTTATGAACTACAACTTTCACTGACAGCCCTGACATTTCTTCAGAACTCCATGAGAATCAATCTTTAAATTCTAACAATAGTTCTATAATTTTGTGGACTCTTAATTAATGAGTAAGGAACTTATGAAGGTGGGTCGGGGCTGCTTTTCATTACCGAGGTTGATTTCTTTTAATTCATCCACTGTTGACCTAATTTATTCTTCAAATTCTGATGGGGCATCACCTATTAACTGAACTTGAGAGTCATACGTTGACCTAACTTTTAGTTGAGGTCTATTTTCCTCCTTAGTACCCTAGGATCTAGCCATAATACTCTCCTATTGAATGTTCCTAGAGGACTAGAAAAAGAACCCTCACACTTAGAAATTCTAAACATTTCCTTACTCAACTTGAAGTTCCACATGTTGGTCCTAACCTCTAGCACTTAATAGGTGGGGTCAATATGGGGGAGCTCAAGGGGCATCCTCATAGGACTTCCTAGCCTTAAGGTTGACCTTGGGTGTTGTTCTAGAGCTAATTCACTCACTCACCTCCAACTCACAAATCTAAATCCAAACTTGTTAGCTTTGAGCCCTAAACCTTTTCGGAGACTCATCTAGATGGTCCTAAACCCACAAGCCCTAGGCTAAAGTCTAGCTTAGACCAGTACATGAAGGACCCAAAGTAGAGGATTCCATTGGTCCATGGCTCAAATAGGGCGGTTGGCAGCTCTCTTCACCAAAATACAAAACTTGGCATTTGTCCCCAAATCTACCCAATTTACCAAAATACTCCCAAATCCCAAATTTGACCAAAATTCTCAAAATTACTCAAATCACCCAAATTTGTTCAAAAATCATCTCAAACCATTTGGAACTACCCTAGTTGCCCAAAACTCCCCAAATCTACCCAATTTACCAAAATAACCCTAAATTTACCAAAATTACAAAAATACCCTTGATGACTCAAACTTTCTAAAAACCATCAAAAGCATTTCTAATGTCTCCAAAACCAATTTGAACCCTTCAACTAAATCCAATTTGATCAATTTGACCAACTTTGACCAAAAGCCCCAAATTACCCTTAAAAGCTCAATTTCATCCCATTTTCCCCCAATTTCAATTATAAATTCAAATTCATCATGCCTATTATCATTTCAAACCAAATTCAAGCTTAATTGACCCATGATTTGAGCTCAATTTTGATCAAAACCAAAACCCCCAATTTTGACCATATGATTCAATCTCACCCAGTTGAACCACATAGCCGACTCAATTGCCTCAATTTGGATCCCAAACTCTTTAAAACATCTCAACACACCAAATTGAACACTCACTTGACCTTGTTCAAACATCAATTTCACTCAATTTCAACCCAAATCTAAAATTCCCAAATTTTCTTCAATTTAGCCATGTGCCCAAGTCCCACAAAATTAATAGTCCTAACCCCAAAACTGGCACTCAATTAATGTTGAAAACTCTTCATGACATTCCCCAAGGCCATTTTGAACTCTCAATCTGGACTTAGCCCTACTCTAGCTCAACCTAAACCCAAGTCAAAACTAACTTCCCTAACTTGACTAATTGCCAAATTCCTTCAAATTGACCCACCAAATCAATTAAAAAACACTCTAATTCTTCTCTAAACCTCCCATGACAATCACTCACATAAAATTGATTAATTAATTGGGCTCAGTGTCATGGCTAGCCTAACCCAAACCCAACTTCAAGACATTTTGACCCAAATTGAACCCCTTCACCAAAATCGGCTTAGCCATACCAAAGTGACCAAATTAAGGTCAACACAGCCACCATTTAGACTCTATTGACAGGCCTAAACCCACCTAAACCTCCTAGGTGAGCTATGGACACATGGTCCCTTGATTTAAGGGATCATAGACATATTTAGCTTCATTTTGAAAATACTTTGCCATCTTCACTAGCCATTGGGAGTAAATCATAATTAAACCTCCCCTGACCTCCTTTAACAAAGAGGTGACTGAACCCAGGCCAGCCAACACCTCAGCCACCAGAAACAGTCACCCCAAAGAAGCCCAAATGGCCAAAACCCAAAAATTGAACTGTCTGACTTGCCTCACTCCAATTTACTCCACCTCGCAATTCTTAGCACCCACCGCCAAGCCATGAGCTCCACCAGGCATCCATGGATTTAAATTGACCCCTCCACAACAAAAGGGGAGGTTAGAAAAATCCTTACGAAAACTCTATCCATTTGCTTCTAGAGACTCTCCAAGAACTCCTCTGTTCAATCCCACCACTTTGACACTCTGGTTCCCACTGTGAGAGCTCAATTTTGAGTTAAAAAATTCAGCTTGAACTAGCACATATTTTCACCCACCTCCACAGTCCACCAAACTCTAATTAACTGTGCCAACACCATCATAAGAGCAAGAGGAGTTGATCCACCACAAAAGCCTCCTCTCAAATAGCCTCTAACATAGCTTTAGACCAACACCTGAAATTGAGCTTGGTTGAAATCATATCTAGACAATTCACCAGAACCTAACATTTCATCTGGAGGTTCGTTTGACCCAATCAAAGATACCACAACCATCTAATCAAAGCTATTGAACCTCAACCCTAATCCTAGTCTATTTTAATTTTCCATATGTATTTACTATATTTCACACAGTATAAGCCGTATAGATATACTCATCTTGAGTAGATGAAGGTATAAAAACAAAACACATGTGATTTGGTTGTCTAGACGAGGATCTTAAAATTTTAGTGTGAACAGTTCTTGGTTAGGCTCGTTTGGGGATGATGAACGGATGTCGTCTAGTCACGCATGTATTAGATGGATGGAGGAGATCATGTCGGACGAAGCCTTGGAGCAAAAAGGTGGGCCGTGTGGCAGCTGAGGTGGATAGCAGCGTCAAATGGTAGAGTGCTGCTTATGAGTTTGGAGCCATAGTAGGATGAGTTGGCACCGCATGTTTAAGTAGAAAAACATGGATTTTTTGGAATTATTTAAATGCTTGGACTTCCAAAATCCATATATTTCTCTAGAAAAATAATAAATATAAAAGAGAAATGTCATCTTGCTCAGTGAAGAAAGGAGAATAATGTGAACAAAAAATAAAAATTATTTTCATATTACCTAATTTTTAATGAATTAAATACTTTCTAGAGTATTTTAATTCATTATGATCAAAAATTGCTCATCATGGCCTGAAATTTTGAGGTTTTATTCCTCATGATAGAGGCTATGTCCTCTGATTTTTCCAAGCTCAGTGGACATCTCTACTCTTTAAACCCTAATTTTCAAGCTAAGATGAGTATCTTGATATATTTTAATTATATAGATTTAAAGATCACTTGCAAAATTATGGAAATAATTTAAGTAGGTTTCTTATGGTCAAAGAATCTTAAAAAATATCATGATGGATTAAATAATTTTGTAAATTTCTATATTTGCATAGGTGTATTTATCTTGTAGTAATTTATGTAAATTAAGTACTGTTGACCTCAATTTTGGTTGAGGTTTAGTTTCTCCTCTTTAGTAGCCTAGGGTCTAGCCATAGGACTTTTCCTGTTGACTATTCCTAGAAAATTAAACATGGCACCCTCATCATTAGAAGNCTATGAAAAATATGGGGTCAGTTTGATTTCATACTTCAACGTCCTTCCGAAGCAGGCGAAGGGATTTTGATTCCGGTGGCCAACAGCTTCTTACGGGCAACCCCATAAACCAACCCGAAATAACGCCGACCAACATGCCTCTAAATTCTAATTTGGAAATTGAAATTTTTAATGCATAGGGATTAGATTTTATGGGACCATTCATGCCTTCATTTGGAAATATATAGAAGCAGTCGCTTTACCTAGATGTGATGCTCATAGTGTGTCAAAATTTTTAATTAAGAATATTTTTATAAGATATGGAATGCCGAGAGTATTCATTACTGATGGAGGAACTCAACACACCGAAACTGTATTTGTGCATTGAGGATTCAACACACCGAATACTCAAGTCGAAGAAGTTATTGTGCAGAGGCGTTGGGAAGAGCTTTGTTACACTACTTCCGCTGTAGTTGTTCCTATGTTGAAAGAATTTTATGCAAATCTTTAAGGGATCAAACAAGGAATGATTTATGTGTGAGGCAGGTTTTTGCAGTTCACTCCTTCAAAAATCAAAGAAATATTTATGATCGAGAATGTGTCTGTCTGCCACTATGCAAGCTTTACCCCTACAGATGACAACATGAATGAACTCTACCGTTACCTTGCAGATGAAGATGCTAATTGGGAAGCCCGAGATGATGGGAATGTGAGTTTTTCTTTAGCATTATTAAATCCTACTTCAAAGGCATGGCATTTCTTCATTTCCTGAAAATTACTGCCTACTATGAAAATTTGTAAGGTCACAAAGAAGAGTACTCTTCTGAGTTAATGTATTCAAACTGGGAAACCTCTTGATATTGGAGCCATAATTGTAAAATTTGTTTTGGGTTTGATTGTAACTGGATATGCAACTATATTGGGACACCCATCTACTTTTTTCCAACTCTGCAGTCAATCTGAAATACCTTATGAAAGTTGGGAGAAAGTTCTTCTGCCTTGGAAGTCGATGGAACCTAAAATCTGCTCTAGTTGTATTGGAATGCGAGATGAAAATGTTATGGATGTACTAATGGATCAAGGATCTCAGAACTTATCACCTATTCAACCCCACTATAACTCGAGTGCACATTCGAATAAATTTAAAAAGATAGAGAAAGAGGTGCATAATCTTATGCATGCAATTGAGAATATTTTGGAAATGCTGGATCACCTGGATTAGAGACTTAAGAAATATTTTGAACATAAAGGGAGTATTGAAAATGGTTTGGTACGTATGTTCAAGAAGCATGCATTGATTGAGGAGAAAAATGCAATTGATGAATTTCCATTTAGGCCCTTCATCAATCTGTATGTACACTACCAGTCTTTTGGAGATCTCCTGGAGAACGAGAGTGACAAAGTTGAGTGAAGTTGAATTAAGCACGGAACTTTTTGTCCAGTATTGTTTGTTATAGTTTGTTATGATGGATTACTTTACTTTAAGTTGTTGCACTATTATGTTATTTGCTATGAAGTTTGATGATTAGATTTTAGTGTTTAGGATGTTGGTTTGTTTTAAAACATTGAATTTGTTATTTGTTGGCTTGAAAAATGTCAGTTTGTAATAACTCAGATTTCATATATAGGTATGAGTTTTGTGTTGGTTGTGAAGATTTAGTGTTAGTTTGATTTAATTATGCTTAGAAAGGTTTATTTGTGTCAAATAGAGGTTGAAGTAAAGCGGTTCAGAGCAGATTTTCACTAAAACCAAAATTGGACAAAAATACGCTCTGGCGCATGATGCGCCAACTTACAGAGATGTGGTGCAGGATGCGCCAGATTGGCGCATGATGCGTCAAATTTTTTAACACGCTATATTTCCTAGAAAATTGTAAAATTGCATAGACAACCTCCATTTGTGTCGCTTGAGTCATCTTCTACCTCAAGACCTTGATCTAGGGCATCACATTGTGTGCTAAAGAGAAAGATTCGGAGGATAAAAATCATAGATTTCATTTTCTCTTGGTAAGAACTTTACTTTTACTTAGAAACTTTTGATTTTCACCATGGATTTTGGGAGATCCGAAAAATGGGATTTTTTATGAAAGTGCTTGAAGGAAAGTCATGGTGAAAAGTTTGTTACCAAATCATCTTACTTAGGGAGTTAGTTTTTTGATTTAGTAATTTCTTTTGAATTTATTTGGATTTATAATTTTTGATGGCTCCCTGAGTTAAGCGAGAAAGACCAACCGAAGACCTTGATGCTCGACAATTTGTTAATTTTAAAGCCCAACACAGTTACAATATCTTTTTTAAGAACAAAATAATGATCCAAGTGCAGGCGTTTGGAAACCCGGGAGGCGAGGTCGAGAGGTTGATTCGCACCAGAAATTAGGAACGATTCTGCTACTTCATTGCTGTGGTGATCGTCCCTATGGTCTGAGAGTTTCATGCAAACTTAAGATTGATAGCAAAAGATCATATTTTAGTGAGAGGTATGTAAGTCGAGTTTACCTCTGAAAGGATCAATGTATTTTATGGGCTTATAAATGTCTTCCATGATGAATATGCCACTTTTTCAATAACTAATTCAACATTGGAAGAAGTTATTGTCTTTTTTACTAATGAAAGAGGTGAGTGAAAGATAAAGAATAACAAGATAGTTAACTTACCTGCTTCCATGTTAACTATTCAGTAAAAAATATGGCACCATGTCATCTCTGCCAGACTTTTACTTCCAAATCATCTTACTGATGTTACAATAGATTGAGCTATGTTGAACTATTGCATTCAGAATATGAAAAAAATAGACATTGGTGCACATGTAGTTTATCACGCTTAGAGGATCACTGGTAGTGCTACTGCTGGAGGCTTGGGATATCTTACCCCGATTTTCACTTTATGTGAACAATCAGGAGTTGAATCCCATAGAAAAGAAGAAAGATTACAGACATAGAATCCAATTGGGAAACACATGATTCAAAGAGTAGAATCATTTGTTGAGTCTTTAAGTGGAAGAAATGATAGACCCTCTACATCTGCTATAGGGGCATCTACTTCTAGTGCTGCATCTTTGGAAGGTGTCATGGACCAGCTTATGATTCAATAATATGATATTATTAATATATAGATTCAGTTGGGAGAGATAGATGTAAGGAATGCATATAATGATGAATATCAACAAAGGAGATTTCAGCATAATATAGATTTTCAAAATGCTATGGTTAGACACTTCATGGGTGAACCTAATGTGAACTTTCTTGTTTGCTTCAGCATTGTCCCCTATGCTCCCATACATGATGAAGAAGCAAGAGAAGAAGAAGAAGATGATGATAATGATGGAGTGGAAGGAGATGAAGATTGATATTTTATGAGTCTTGTTTAGATATTTTGATGTGTTTTTGTTTGTATTTTGGTGTATTTTTATTTGGAAAACATGTTGTAGCAAAAGACTTTTTATGTTGTGTTATAAACTTTCACTTTGAAAAAGTAATTGTAGACCGTTTACTTTTAAGTTTTAGTTTTAGTATTTTCAGTTTGAGCTTTCTTAATGTGTAATTTTTTTAGTTTTTATTTTTTTAGTTTTTGTATTTATGTGTTTAATTCCCGCAAGTTCTTTAGAATATATTATGTTTTATTTAATGCTTCTGCATGTAGTTTTACTGCTAGTACCAGTAGCGTACCAGAACTAATTTCATGATCAGAAATCCTCTACAGGTTAGTTTTTGTTTTCATGCATTTACTATTTCCTTTCACTAACTAAAATTTTGTACTAAAATGTTTTTAAAATCATTTTAAAATTTAATTTTTAGGGAAAAGAAAATTTTCTTTTGAAATGGAGAAAACTAAATTTTATTGTCATAAAGTAACTATGTTTTTCAAAATTTATTTAACATGACTTGGGATATTAAGATTTAACTTTAAATGACTGTACTTATGTTTATAAATATTATAGTAAATATAGGTAAAAAAAATTAATAATGAAGGTCAATTCTAAAGTTGAAGATATTTTTTTTCTATTTTACGTAAAGGAAAATTGTACTTTTAAAATGTTAAGATTTTAGAGTTTAATTTAAGGAGAAAGGAATGAGACTTTATGAAAAATCATAAACTAGTATAATTTTATTAAGTAAGGAGGGCTGTGGAGTTTTGACTTTAAGAAGAAGATAGTGAAGTTCAAAACTATTAAAGGCTATCCAAATATAGTAATCCTCACTTGAAAAAGGAAAAGGAAAAAAGAAAAGTAAGGACTAAAAAGATCCTTAAAGAAAAAAATAATAAAGAAAGAAAAAAAAAAGAAAAGAAAAGAAATAGTTGAGGAGAAGCTTGACGTGATGTCTAATCAAAAATTTGCTTCACTTGAATCAACTTAAGGAAGGAGCTTTATTACACTTTCTAAACTTGTATTGAAGTATTAGTAGCATTTCTAGTAAAGTTTTTATGGTGTTCTTTTCCAAAATGTGCCTAATGATTTATTGATCACTTGGGACTAACTAAAATATTTTTTCCAATTTTTCGAAGTTAAAAATAAATACTTAAAGGCCTAAAAGTGTCTTTTTCGTTTTTCCCATTAAAATAATTATAATAAATAAATTAAAATTTTATTTCTTTGAGTTCTCTAGACTAAGAGAGCTTTAATAAAATATAAAACATAATTTTTGTAATTATAAAATATTTTTATTAAATTAAATCACTAAAAAATCAACAAAAAATTATTAAATTGAGTTAAAATTTAATTTAAAAAATCATGAAGTTTTGCCTAAGTGTTTTTCTGACATAAGGGAACCTCTAATAATTTTTCCATAAATAAAAAAAAATATTTTGATTAAATAAATAAAATAAAGTTGATAACCTTATTTCCTTAGTTAAAATAGTTATCTAAATTAAATAAAAATTTTAAAACCACATATTCTACTCTGATGTTTTAATTGCACCATGGGCAGAGCACTCTAAAATTTTCAAAGTCATTTGGATTTTGTTTAATGGTTTACGAGGTGGAGAACCCCAAGGGCAGAATGATATTTTTAGATTTTGGCACCTTAATCAAAATTTAGGATTAATCAAAAGAAAAATGGGTCATTTTTATCTTAAGGAATACGCTTGGATGATTGAAATATGATGGGTAAAAGGTAGAAACTAATTTGCCACCTTTACATGATAAAAGTAAAATTATATTTTTTTTAAATTATCATGATTTGGAATTTAATCAAAATCAAATGATTATGAAGTTATGGGCTTAGGCTATGAGAATGATAGTTCACTTATTTTGAACCCACAATTGATGATGAAATGATCTTTCAATAAGAATACATACCATCTATACTAAAATTTCGACATTTGTCATCTTCTCCCATTTATATTTTTAAGGGCTTGGTAGTGATATAAGCTTGATTTTAAACTTATTTTGTGGGATTTATAAAAATAAGTAACATGATTAATGATAAACACTTATAAACACTACAAGCCCAACTTTACTAGTGGGTATAAAATCTTTAATAACTTAAACTTGTCTTAGGGGCATTCACCTACATAACTCTTAAGTGAAATATCAACTGATTAAGTTAGTACCTTGCTCTTGGGATGATTAAAATGTCAAAGTTCACCGAGTAACAAGGTAATTTTAACTTGACCTTGGATGATTAAAGAAACTGTATGGTAAGTTCAAAGTGAACTCGAAATGTTTTAAGAGATCTTTAAAAGTAGTTGAGGGTCATCCCCCGAACACATTAGAATCTCTTAGATATTTTGAAGACATATTGAACTTGCTATTCTTTATTCTAAAATCATCCACTAAGATCTTTCGGCACTCAATAAGACATAGTTTGGGGTCTATTAAATACACCTTCAACTACTCTTGCAATTTATTTAAAATTCTGCAAAGTTATATACATTTTGCAAAAGCTAACATTTTAGCGGGAATGTTGAGAAGATGATAGTTACAATTTTACCGTGTTATTTAATTTCTGCCATTTTAATTTATACAATTTACTTTTGCCACAAAATATTATAACTGCTAGGTTGAGCACCACACTTTATTTGCAAGAAAATCAAAATTATTTTAAAAAATTAATCAACATTTTCAGAAATATAAAATAAATTGTTTAAAAGGTAACCATAAACCATTTGAAATGTCACTAAACATAAAACGTCCTTTTGAATTTACGGGAGTCCCTCGGAGGAGGTAAGCCACTGTTGCTAACGAGAACTCACCAATTTAAATAAGTTTCACAACTTGTTTAATTTAAGTAAATTCAAAAAAAAAATAGTGATACCGGAATGAGGGAACCGTGGGATCTTAATTGGTGTCCCTTTAGTCAACTTTAACCTCCCCCATAATGAGTGAACTTTAAACTTATCATTTAAACTTTTGGACCTTAGACTTTAGGACTGTTACTTTTTTTGGAAGCTTGGAGCTAATTCGGTGGGCAACCTTCTACAAAAACATGAGGATCAACAACAAGACTTCTTTCCTTAAAAATAAATAATAAGCCATACGATTTTGAGGTCGTGTGCCTAGTGCAACATAAATCCTAAAGTTTTATTTAAGCTTTTATATAACCCTGCTATACAATTTAAGCACTATCTCCTTCTAGGATTTTGAGGTTGTCGTTCGTTACGATCAAAACACTCATATCTTCCAGGCTATTAGTGCGACCGTCTTGCATAAATATAAGCCCTTATTAATAAAGATGATAAGATGACACATTTAAATAATCATACTTGAAACTGAAGCAGAACCATATGATAACTTGGGAAGTCACTGAGGTTCTTCTAAGGATCCATGACACCTTCTAGTTCTTCTTCCTTTGGATTTTAAAATCAAATTTTCCAAATTTTAGGCGCTCCAATTTCACACCTCTTTATCCTATCTTTTGAAAACTCTTATACTTTGAAATTATTGAAGACAATATCCTCAGATTTTAATTGAAAGTTTTCTTACGTGACTTCATTATAGGAAACTTTTTAATAACACAGCTTATTATAAAACCTATTTAACTATTCATATTAAATAGGGGAACTTGTCGGTCAACATAAGAAATAGTTTTTTGCAGACTTAAACGGATGTCATAAATTCTTTAGTTTGTTTAATCGAGTCACACCAGTAAGTAGTGTGTCAACCCTTTGGTATAGATGCATTGCTTGTAGTGTTGGGCTCGTTTTTTTAAACTAATGAGGATATGACATTGGTTTGGTCTCGTATTTTCAGAATTTAAAAAATTACTTTTCTCAAATTATATATACATAAATTAAATTAAACTGGGTGTCGGGATATCCATTCGGGCGAACGAAAACTTCTAATTTAGTAACTAACAGCTTCTAGTGACTCTGCTAGAGACTAGTTTCTCTCTCCTTATGGACTATATTACCCTTCTTCCGTTTACATGCTTCGCTTATTTCTTTATTGGGCAATTACGATCAACTCTTTTGGATTTTAAGATCGTTTGTTCAATCAACTTTGAACAGAGATGTTTAGGAGTTTATTAGGACTTTTGTCTTTTGTATGGGGTCTGACCCCTAATAGGTGGGTTAGTGGGCTTGTTCCGCCTCGGCATTGTGCGTTGTGAAGTTGGTCCCACACTGGGTCCTAAACTTTACTCTTTTCTATTTATGTTCTTCCTGATTTGGTTTGTTACTTTGAAAATTAAATGAAATTTTTGTGTGCTTGGTTAGCTTTAACATTTTAATTAATTAAATTCCCCTACCTTTAATTTACTTTACAAAATTTTAAATTTTTCTTGAACAAAAGAATTAAAAATAGACTTGCCCAGTCTACAAAACAATCTTTGCCAATTTTTAGTGTTCAAACTAGAATTACTTGGTATTGGTCAAATAATTAACCCCAAAGCTTTCTTTTTGAAGATTTTGTAATGGCATTTCCAACGCTCACTCTCCAACAACTTGCCAACTAGCCGTGATGCTCGTAATGTCGCTCCCACCATCAAATTTAGAGGTAGTTTGATGAACTCAAATTCATGCTTGGAAAAGTCCTGTTTGTCATAATGAATGTTGCTGCTCCTGCAGTACATATTCCATCTGCAGAATTCAACCTAAACTGTCTTCAAAATTTCACTTCCTGCAAGAAGGTGAATCCCCCGACACTTGTTAAGTCAATTGTTTCCTTTTCTACCAAAGGGAAGGAGGTTATGATTGTTGAAAATACAGCTAGAGGATTTACAGTCCCGCCATTGGTGTTTTAAATCAGATCATGTTTGAAGTCTATGTCGTTAACCCAGTCACAAAGAAGAAATCGCAGTCGAAGGATTTGAAAGGCTTTTAAGGCACAAATTATTGAAAGAGTATTTGTTGATGAGATTCCTCACCAAGAGGTACTTAGATTACTTGGGGCCTCTCCACTTCTGCGAGGGAGTAGGTTTCACCTAATAATGGATACTAATGGGTATGAATGTATTCAAAAGATTGCTGCTACCTTACCGTTACTTCATGATCGTGTGAGGAGAACAAGAAACCCACTCCTACACCAAAGTCCGTACAGTGTTCCAGAGGTTGGCCATTAAAGAAGAATGTTCAGTTATTGAACTTCTCAAGTGAATGGGATGCGTGGTGTCATCTCGAGTGGAGAAAGAAATTTTGAAAGATGTCAAAGGTGTCCGATAGTCTAAAAAATCGAATGATGTTTTTCCGGCTCGTATTCCCATCAGATTCTACTTATGATGTCGAGTTGATACTACTAGTTTAACAAAAGATTTGGTAGCCACCTTTGCTCCAAGGTCTGTAGGACGTTGACCGGTCAAGTCACACTTGGATCCAAGGATACCTCCAGTTGTTACTTGCAAGCGTGCCCCGCGGAAGGAGAAAATAAAAAGTTCACTTGATATTGTATTTGTTATGCAATGTGGGGAGCATGTCACTCTCCAATATGCCAATGACTCTATTGAGACACCCCATCTCAAGACATCACCATCAAAGAAGAAGGTATGGGTGCCCAAGGTTGTCGTACCAGTACAGTTCAATAAGCCCGTAGGGCAAGAATGTGGAATGAAGCAACGGTATTAAGTATGAAACATTGTTGCAGCTTATGCTACTGAGTTTGGTGAGGAAGCAAAGGATGTTCATGAAAGTCTTCTAGATCTAAGAAAGGTTCAAGAAGCGATAATTGAAGAGAAAGTTGAAAAGCCCAGGGCTGAGGTTTCAAAGTTAGCTAAAGAGCGTGAAGTGGCCATTGATGACGATGAAGATTTTAATTTTAATTATTATCTCAATGAAGACTTATGGATATTCATGTCATGGAGACTAGAGCTGCTAGAGCTGCGAGTGATTCCCAACCTCTTATTGAAGGTAACATTGTGGATGATCTATGTAGAGCTGTTCTATTA
Source organism: Phalaenopsis hybrid cultivar (assembly GCA_002079205.1). NCBI lineage: Eukaryota > Viridiplantae > Streptophyta > Magnoliopsida > Asparagales > Orchidaceae > Phalaenopsis > Phalaenopsis hybrid cultivar. The sequence goes on along the minus strand of JXCR01111389.1, from coordinate 204,822 downwards.
AGATATGAACAAATTAGTCAGATAGAGAAGAAAATGGAAGAGATGGCCACCACCATGGCTGCCATGGCTACAATTCACCAAAAAACTCAATCGTAGCAATTAGCTTCTTCAAAAGTCAACCAGCCAGAAATAGTTCATATCACCTATGAAAGGAGAGAAGTTGCCTCCGCTAATAAAGACGATCAGAAAAAGAAGGATTTTCCATCATTTGTAATACTTAAACAATTGGTCAAACAACAATTTCGGCAGGCCTTAGCCCAGTCTAAGGGTGGTGCATTGATTTTAAATGCTAGACCATACCTAGAAGATTTTGATGTCATGCCCTAGCCAAAGGGTTTTGTGTCACCAAAATTTAATACATTCGACGGAACCGAAAATCCAAGGTAGCCTGTAGCACGTTTTCAAGCCAATTGTGGCAACACCGGAGGTTATGAATCCTTACTCTTTCAACTGTTTGTCAGCAACCTATCAAAGATAGCATTTGATTGGTGTGTCAAGCTACCCAAGAGATCAGTTAAGACATTCGCTACCTCTTATGTTGCCACAACTGGCTCAAAAATGTGTTATGTGCTCTCTAGGATTTCCAGTCCAATCAAATATCTTAAAGTTTGTAGACACAAAACCTCAAATTCTTCCTGGTAAGTTCTACCCATTACAACCAATGCACCACCCTTAGATTGGGTTAAGGCCTCCCAAACTTGTTTGACCATTTATTTAAATTCCCTTTTCGACATGGCGCTTAATACAGAATCCTTCTTTTGCTGCTCATCTCTGTTTGCTAAGGTAAATTCTCTTCTTTTATTTGTGATATGTATAATCTCTGGTTGGTTAACCTCTGGAGAGGCTAACTATGGTACTTGAGATTTTCATTGAATTGGGGCCATGACAGTCATGGCGACAACCATCTCTTCCATTCTTTTGATATTTGGCATATTTGCTTATCCCTTAAGAAGATAGCCCTACGTAGCTCATCTATGACATTCTCTTTGATAAGAGGTAGAGCGTCAAACGCAGATGCAGTGACTCTAGTTTCAATGACATCGGCATCTATGAAATATTCCTTGAGGTAATCATTAAAGTTAAAACCTTCATCATTGTCAATGGAAGCTCCATGTTCCCGAGCCACCTCAAAAATCTCGACCCTGAGCTTTTTGACCTTTTTTTTATTATTGATTTTTGGATTATCTTAAGATCTAGAGGAACTTGCTAGACCTCTCCCACTTGTTCCTCCATTTCATTGGCAATTGCTGTGAAAATATCAGATATTTTGGACCCTGACTTCATTCTATGATTGTGCCTTACGAGCATACTAGACTGTATCTTTACAGTGACTTTAGGTATCCACACCTTTTTTTTTATGGTGATGTCTTGGGACAGTGAGTCTCGATAGAAACATATGTATTTTAAGAAAAGTATGCTCCCCGTGCTGCAAATCACATACAACACTAGGCAATCTCTTCATCTTTTTCTTTGGAACTTTAGGGACATTTTTGTAGTGGGTGATTGATAGAATTCTCGGACCCAAACGTGACTTAACTGGTCGATGGCCTGCAAGTCTAACAACGGTGGAATCGGTAGTAACAATGGCAGCATCAACTCAACGAAACAAAACAGGAATGCGAGCATGCAAAGCTTCAGTTAATTTCTGGGATCATCTGGCAGATCCAAAGTCCTTTAGGATTTCTTTCTTCATGCGAGGGGATATTGCATGTCCTACTCGTTTCAGTAGTTCACTAACTGAACAACTTTCTTTGGAAGCTAGCCTCTTGAAAATTGAACCCACTCATGTGATAAGAGTAGACTTATTTCTCTCCACACCATGTCCATGAAGTAATAGTTAAGTAGCAGCAATCTTTTGCATACTTTCGTACCCATTGGTATCCATTAAGGGATGAAACCTACTCCCTTGCAGAAGTGGATAAGTCTTCGGTAATCTCAACTCGTTCTAGTGAGGTTTTCATCAATAAGTACCTCTTTTGGAGTCTGTGCTTTAGTAGCCCTCCGAACCTTCCTGTTGTGGTTTCTCCTTTGGGTTCGGGTTAACGGGGCAATCTTCAAACTTGAACCAATTTCAAATACTGATGGCAGAACAGCCAACCCTTTAGTCGAGTCTTCAACGATCATAACTTCCATTCCCTTAGCAGAAGTGAGAAGAACGGACTTGGTAGGTGTCATGGTGGTAGTAGTCTTGACCTTCTTATAAGAAGGAAAATCCTGAAGGTAGTTCAGGTTAAACTCGGAAGATGGCTCTTAAAACTCTGGAGCAACACTTTCATCACGATGAACTGAGCTTTTCCGAGGATAACCTGGAGATCCTCAAATCCGGCTCCAAATTTGACGGTGGGAATGACCTTGCGGGTGTTGCGGCTCATCAGTAGGTCGCAGAAAAAGTTAGCGTTGGCCACGGCATTGCAACAGCTTTAAAAGAGAAAGCTCTTGGGTTAGCTATTTGGCCAATACCCTGTAATCCTTGTACAAGCACTAAAATTAACAGAGGTCGATCTGTACACTTTGTTAGTTTTTATTTAGTTTGTGGGGATTTTAAAATTTCAGTATAAGTGGTTTTAAAAGTAGAAAAAATTGATTAATATAAAGAAATTTTAAGTTGGGTGCAACACGACACAATCTGATTTAATTTACAAAATAGCAAATAAGACTCGAAAAGGAGATGTGATGTGTTTAGGATCCAGTGCGAGACCAAATTATCAACACACAATGCTCAGGTAGAACTAGTTCACCAACACACCTATTGGGGCTCCAACCCCACATGAAGATTAAAAGGTCCTTAATGGCCTCCTGAACCTCTCTGTCCAAAGGTGATCAAACAGATGATCCTGAAGTCCAAAGAGTTGACTGTATTTTCTCAAGGCAGAAATGGGTAAAGTATGCCAACAGAAGAAGAGTAATCTGGTTCATGAGGGACATGAACACATTACCGATGTATGAAGAAGATATTTCTTGATTCAAATGGAGAGAAAAGCTTATTTTCAGAGGAGCCAGCAAAAGCTGTAGGAACTATTTTTTAGTAGGAGGAGTTGCCCGTTAGAAACTGTCGGCAGCCAGAATCAAAATCCAACCGCTCGCTTTGGAAGGACATTTAATTTAGATATGTATATATAGTTTAGAAAAAATATGAAATGAAATCGACCCCATATTTTTCATAGTTTAAATGAAAGAGCATTGTACCTCAAACCCTGTATCAATCTCAAAGGATAAACATAAGACTTGAGGATGAGGCTCGATCAAATAAATTAAGAAATATATGACATTCGTTTGGTCTGCTAAACCATTTATTTGCCAACAAGTTCCCTTATTTAATATATAGAATTAAATAGGGTTTATATTAAGCTGGGTTTGGACAAGCTTCCTACAAAGGCAAGCCCCTATTGTTAATTACATGTTAGATAACTGAAGTCACCTAAGAAAACTCTCGATAAAAATCAAGAAATATTATCTTCAAAGAGCTCAAAAGGGTATAAATTTTCAACGGAATCAGACAAAGAGGCATGAAATGGGAATGACTCCAATTTGGAACATTTAGTTGTAGAACCGAAAGGAGACTGAACTAGGGAATGTCATAGATCCGGAGGAGAACCTCGGTGACTTCCCATTCTATCCTATTATTTGACTTCATTTTTGAGGAGAAATTATTTAAATGTTTCATCCTGCCAATTTTATTTATTTGGGGCTTATTTTTGTGTGAAATGATCACACAAATAGCCTGGAAGAAATGAGAATTTATGTCGTGATGAACGACAACCTCAAAATCCTAAGACGAGTTAGAGCTTATATTGTACAGTAGAGCTATACAAAGGCCTAAAGATAAGGTGAGGATTTACGTTTCATAAGAAAACTACCTCGAAATCCTATGGCTTGGTTGTTTAATTATACGGAAGAAAATTGATTTAGCTAATGTAAATAGGTTTTCTTATTGAAGATGGTCGTTTTGCCCACCATGCTAGCTCCATGCTCCTCGTCATGGCGAGTTCAAGTTTTTTAGTGTGTCGAGTTATGATGTCAAATCAGATATCCTTATGGTTGAAGTTCTTTAAATGTTATGAGGCATATTAAAGTTGATTAGAGCGACACCGGTTAAGATCCTACGGTTCCATTTTTCTGGTACCACTATTTTCTATTGGATTCATTTATTCTAAATGAATATAATAAACTTAACTTAATGAGTTCCATACTTTCATTTAGACCGTGGGAAGCCTCGTTAGCAATCGTAGGTTACCTCCTCCGAGGGATTCTCGATCATTTGATAGAGATGTCTGAATATAGTTGCAATTGTTGTTTTGTGATGTTTGTGATTAACTTTTGAGCTATCTTATATTTTGAATATTGTTGCAGTGAATTTTATCTTGGTTGATTTTAGTCTTGGTTTTGATTTTGTGGCTATCCTAGCAGTTTTGGTTTTCATGCAGAGTGACATCGTTGTTTAACATGCAGGTTTGTGTTTTTTGTTCATACATGAGGTGAGTAAGTACAGTAACGTACTGAAAAGTAAAGTACGGGAAACTAAAAAAATGCAGGTAAGTAAATCACAATAAAAATGTACCTGGATGGTCTTCCCGTCATCTTTAACTGAAACTCAAAATGCATGTGAGAGCATTTATATATTGAAAGCATTTTATGTAAAGCGGGGAGTTAAGGTTCCGGTGATCTACCCAATCCTAAATCACAACTTGGTGAGCCCGTATTAATTCATTGGAGGATGATTTCATTAAGCAAAACTTACTAAGTTTAGTAGACCTTTGAGGTATCCAAAAGGTTGGGAGAAAAAAGCAGGTCCATGCTTCCCTCTCACTGCCTTGGGAAAAGTCTCGAGCTCATTTAAACTTATTATGTTGCTTAATAATTCATCCTATAAAAACCTCTAGTGTTCAGTGAACATCATTATTTTAATTATCCCTGAGAGTAGGGTAACTATCACTTGTCATTTAATCTGAGAATTATGTGGGTGGAAACCCTTAAAAGGGGTAAGCTAATGCTATTAAAACGCTTAGCCAATTTTAGTTTAGGGCTTGTAGTATTTTAAAGGTGTTCAATTTGTAGTTACATTCACTTTTCTAATCCTCATTTAACCAAATTTGATTTAGCCTATATCACTACTAAGCCCTTAAGACCCCGGTGGATCGTTAGTAATTTTTGAAAGAAATTGAATTTAAAGTGATAGTAATTCATTATCAAAAAGTTTGAATGTCATTTAAATACTAGATAGAGGTATTAAATTAGTGAGTTATTAATATCTGACATCATACCTCTAAGTCTAGGATCATTTAGTTTAATAGATCTCCCAAATTTTAATGATTTAAGAAATTGCAAATTCATCCTTTGATTAAGAAAAGTGAAATTGGTTCCTACGAAATAATAACTTATTTTTCAATCATCTGAACATGTTAATTAAAATCAAAGATTGCCCTATTTCCCTTTCTTGAATTAAGCCTAAATGTTAATTAAGACCAAATTTCCAAAATTATACCTTTGGCCCTAAGACTCTATCACTTCATAATTCAAAAAATTTAATTCAAATAACTTTGGAATATTTATTCTACCTCACTCATGTGTCAATTAAGACATCAAAAGAGAAAATGTGATTTTTTTTTAATTTAATTTAATTTATATAATTATTTAAATGCAAAAATAGGATTTTTCAAAGAAAATTCAATAAATTGACCTAGGCAAAGATTAATCACTCAAAATTTTTACTGTAGGTACACATAGAACATAGAACCACTTGGACTGAATGTCATGATTTTGTTAGTTTTATTTGAATTATTAGAATTATATTAAGTTCTGGAGTATTAATTAATTATAAAATTTTTAAATGTGGAAAATTAAGTTTTACATTTTAATTAAATCTTTTTGAGGTCAAAGAACCCCAAGAAACTAATTTCATATTTTTATGATTTTCTTTGAACTATTAGAATTATTTTAGTAAAAAACTATGGAAAATCCTTTTTAAGCCTTTAAAAATTATTTTAAGCTTTAAAATTCAATATCTTCTCTTAGAAAATTAGGAAAAAATTTTTCAATTGCTCCTAAGTACTTAGGAAACAACTTAGAGCATTTCCATGAATTTTATTAACTTTACGATTTTTATTAATTTATCATTATTTAAATTTTCAAAATATGCTTAAAAAATGAAAATTTTATTTTAATTATCATTTTATTTTTAGGAAATTCCTCTGATCACAGAGAACTCCTAAAACCAATTTGATAATTTTTTTTGTTGTATTTTAATTATTAAGATTATTTTAAGTGTTAAAAATGCCCTTTAACTTAGAAAATCAAATTAGGTTACCAAATGAACTCCAAGTATTTTGAAATTTTTATTACGAGTCATCTGAACTTTAAATTACAGTGGAGAATTAAAAGTCAAGTCATTTAGATGTTTATTATTCCCAATTTAATTTCTTTTGTATTTAAGGGTTTTATGAAAATTAGGTGTGTTCTTAATGACTTAGCCCATGACAAATTTTTTCAAGGGTTCTCTAGTCACAATGAACCTACCAAATTTTTCTTAAATTTTTCTAAGCAACAAGATAATTATTATAAAAAAATTTTCAAATCAGATGCATAAAATTTAAAAATATGGATCTCTCTCTAGGGGTCTCCGCTAAATTTGGAAATATCAGGGAATATACCTCATGACACAGGCAACAAAATGCCAAATCATCAAGCCATGGTGAAATACTTGAATTCATGGAGAATCAAAATACTCAAAACAGTATTTAATTAATTAAAAATAAAATATGCATCAAATAAAATTCAAACTATTTCCACATTATTCTCCTCTGTTCACTGAGCACTAGGATATTTTTATTTTATTTTTGTGATTTTTCTATGTAAATGTATGATTTTTCAAAGCTATGGGCATTCAAATAAATAAAAAATTCCTATTTTTCTATTCAAACAAGTGACACTACGTCAACGTACGGTTGCTCCGAAGCTCCACGCGACATTTTTTGGTTCGGCTCCGCCATCCACCTCAGCGTTGACTTGGCCCGCGGTTCTTATATGAAGGCATTGTCCGGCTCGATCTCGTCCATCCATTCAATACACGCTCGATCGAACGACTCCTTATCATCCTCCTCAATAACTAAAACCCATGATCGTTAAAATTAAAACCTTAAGATCTCACTCATTTCTCAACAAAATGACCACGGGTTTTATCCTATAGACTCGTCTAAGTGAGACGAACATATTCATATGGTAAACATGCCATTAAATTGGATCTATGCAAGTGTAGAATGAAAACAAGCTTGGGATAGTGGGGAGTTTTATACCTTTGCTAGGAGAAGGAAAACTTCAATCAGAGGTGCTTGGCACATTCGTGAAGGTTCAAGGAAGCTAGGGATTGAGCATCTTGTTGTGGTGTAATGTTTAGACCCAAATTTGATCAAGGTCGAATTTGGTTATTTGTCAAAGTCTAGGGTAGAGGCTCTTTGTTAAGGGGCTTTTATGGGGCTTTGTGTTCTTTCACTGTGGTGAAAGTGTGGGCCAATTTAATGGAGATTTAGTGCACTCTGGAGGTGTGGTGGAGAATGTCCTGTCTCCGACAAGGATTTGCACTAAAAAATTGAGCTTCGACGACGGGAATTTGGGCGGGCCCACTTGGACCCATGTAATAAATGTGACCTAACTAGCCTAAAGTCACCAAATTAACTCCACCCCAGCTATTAGTTTGACTTAGTGACCAGTTCAAAACACCATGAAACCACCTAAATCAAGCCATGGACCAAAGGTCCCCCAAATTAAGGGATATTCTTTCCAAAAATGCACATACTTAAGATATCATTGCCAAATCAAAGCACATTTGCATTAAATTATTGTGATGGTTTCCTCTGGGTTCCCTGAGCTCCTAGCCACCTCCCATTGGCTGACCGGCCAGCCTAGTGGCCAGAAAAGCTCAAAACCGAGAGCCACCCCCATGACACCTCACCCAAATCAAACCTAGAGGCAAGCTCATCCAAATCAAATTGAAGAGCTCCTCTACCCTCCACTTAAGCACCACAATGCACCCAAACTTGTGCCTTGAGAGCCACCCCATGGCCAGTTTTATAAAAACTCACATCCACGGCCATGGGAGGTGTGCTGAAAAGTTTCTTAGAGAGGACTCTCCAAACTTCTCTCAGAGCTTTCCTAAGATCCCCTCAGTGCATTCCAACTATTTTTCCCAACTAATTCTCATTGCTGGAGCTCAATTTTGAGCTTGAAACCTTGCCAGAAACCAAGACAGAACCCAATACACCTCTACAGGCCACCTAACTCAAATTAACTTCACCCACACCTTCACAACAGTGAAAGAAGCCAAAACCCCATATAATTCCCCTTCCACAAATCCTCTACCATAGCTCTAGACCAACACCCAAATCCGGCCGTGATCGAATTCCTACTTAGGACTTACACCAAGACCAAGGACACAATCCCTAGCCTCCTTGGAGCCCAACGAACGTGCTGAACCCCTCTGATCAAAGATTCACTTCTCAGGGCAAAGGTATAAAACCTCATTACATCCCGAGCCTATTTTGATTCTTCCATTTAATTAGGCTTAATTTAATTGCATGATTACCGTATGGATATGTTCGTCTCACTTAGACGAGTCAATAGGATCAAACCCGAGGTGATTTGGTTGAGTCTAGGCTGAGATCTTAGGGTTTTAGTGTGGATGATCACGGGATCATTCTATCGGGGATGATGACGGAAAGCCATTCGATCGAGCGTATATCAAATGAATGGAGGAGATCGAGCCGCACAGCGCTCCGGGACATAAACCGCGAGCTGAGTCAGCAGCTACGTGGAAGGCGGCGTCCAATTAGAGCTCGCCACGCATGCCTTCGGAGCTGCCTAAGATCTAGTCAGCACGCACGGTTTAAATAGATAAATAGGGCGTTTTATTATTTATTTAAATACCCCTAACTTAGAAAATTCATAACATAGTGTGGAAAAATCACAAAAATAAAATAAAAATACCCACTTGCTCAGTGAATAGAGGAGAATGATTTGGAATAAATTTCAAATCCGTTTGATGCATAAAATATCTTATATTAATTAAACACTATTTGGGATCATTTGATTCTCCATGCATATTGACACATCACCTTGGCTTGAAATTTTGGCATGTTATAGCCTCTGTAAGGGGAAACATCCTCTCATTTTTCCAAAGTCAGAGGAGGTTCCTACCATATTTTTCAAGATCTTCCACATTATTTCTTTAAAATAATCATGGAAATTAGCATATTGATCAGAAAATCCTAAGAAAATTTTCGAAGGTCCACCAAGACTAGAGAAGCTTTCGCAAATAATTTCATCGGTCAATTCATTTAAAATACCCTTAAATTTTAAAAATCTAAATCACTAAAATAATTAATTTTGGAAAATATAAACATTTAAATGACTTGATTTTTTATCCCCACTATGATTTATGATCAAGAGAACTAATCATAAAAAGTTCAAAATATTTTGAGTTCATTTGATAACTTAAATTGATTTTCAAAGATAAATACCACTTTTGACACTTAAATGATTTTTAAAAATCAAAATAAAACTCAAAAAAATTATGAAACTTAGTTTTTTGAGTTCTATGTGACGAGAGATATTTTATAATATTTAGAATAAAAACTTGATTTTTAACCTATTTTAAATATTTAAAATAATTAAAAATTGATGAAAAACACAAAAAAAATAAAAACTTGATTTTTAGCCTATTTTAAATATTTAAAATAATTAAAAATTCATAAAAATAAAAAAATAATAATAAAACTCTTGGAAATGTTCTAAATTGCTTCCTAATCACTTAGGAACAATTATAATATTTTTTCCTGACTTTTCAAATAAAGATATTGAATTTCAAAGCTTAAAAATATTTTAAAAAAAAGCCAAAAATTAGTTTTCACTAAAATAATTCCAATAAATCAAAGAAAAATCAAAAAACTATAAAATTTGCTCCTCTGAATTCTCTAACCTCACAGAGATTTTTCAAAAATACAAAACTTAATTTTCACCACCTAAAATATTTTATTAACTAGCCCAGAACTTAAAATAATTCTAATAAATCACAGAGAATTCAAACAATTATGAAATTTAGTCCAAAGGCTTCACTGCTCTAGGTCTACCTCTAGTAAAAATTTCAAAGGATTAGAATTTACTTTGGTCAAGTTAAGAATTTTCTTTGAAAATCCTATTTTTGCATGAAAATAATTATATAAAATAAATTAAATTCTGAAAAATCACATTTTCTTCTCTGATGTCTTAATTGTCCCATGAATAAGGTAGGATAAAAATTTCAAAGTTATTTGAATTGAGTTTGACAAATTATGAAGTGTTAGAGCCTTAGGGGCAGATGTGTAATTTTGGAAATTTAGCCTTAATTAACATTTAGGCTTAAGTCAAGGTGGGGAATGGGTGACCTCTGATCTTAATCAATTTATTTGATGCTTGAAACACAAGGGGTCAATTGGTAGAAACCAATCTCACTTTCTTAATTAAGTTAATAAATTTCTGAATTATTAAAATTTGGAAGTTTATTAAAATCAAATGATCCTAGACTTAGGGGTATGAATTTTGATGTCAATAATTAATCAATTTAATACCTTTATTTTGATTTTCAAATAAAATCCAAATCATGAATCATGACCACTTAAGGCTTAACCCTTTTCAAACCTAATTAAGAAACTCACCTAGGTCTTAAGGGCTTAGTGGTGACTTAGGCTAAATCAAAAATTGATTAAACAAGAATCCAAATCATGAATCACGAACACCTAAAGTTTAACCCTTTTCAAAATTAATTAAGACACTCACCTAGGTCTTAAGGGCTTAGTGGTGACTTAGGCCAAATCAAAATTGACTAAATGAGGATTAGGGCTAGGCGTTAAGGGGTTAGTGGTGACTTAGGCTAAATCAAAATTGACTAAATGAGGATTAGAGAAATAAACATAATTAAACAAATATCCTTGAAACACCACTAAGCCCACTTAGGATTAAAATTTTGGCTAACTGTTCAAATTACACTAACTTCCCCTTCAAGGGAATTCACTCACATAATTTTCAAATTAAATGATAAATGAAAATTAACACTAACTTGCCCCTTTAAGGGTTTTCACCCACATAATTTTCAAATTAAATGATAAGTGATAATTACCTTTGCCCCTTTAAGGGTCTTCACCCACATAGTTATTAAATTGAATGACAAGATTCTTAGGGATAATTGAGACATCAGTGCTCACTGAGTAATAAGGGTATTTATAGGATGAACTATTAAGCAACATAATAAGTTTAAAAGGACTCGAGGCTTTTTACCAGTTGGTGAAAGGGAGGCATGGACCTGCTTCCTCCTCCAAACTTGTTGGATACCTCAGAGGACTATTAAACTTAATTTACTTTGCTTAATGAAATCATCCTTAATTAAACTTCTAAGGACTCACCAAAATATGACATAGGATTAGGAAAACCACCAAAACTTTATTTTTTCCTGCTCATAAATGCCCTCACATGCAATTTTAAGTTTCAGGTGGTGGAACGAGAAGGCTCGCCAGGTACGCCTTTACAGTTTATAGCATCATCTTTATTGTGCCCTTTTCCTTACATTCTTTATGCTTACGTTGTTTCTTTTTATACTTACATGTATGAAAAAAACAGAAACTTGCATGTTAACCATAACCATAACCCCAAAACCAAAACTAAAATATCCCAAGATAAAATTCACCCCTACAACATTCAAAATATCANCTCTTTCATTTTAAACTATGAAAAATATGGGGTCAGTTTGATTTCATACTTCAACGTCCTTCTGAAGCGGGCTAGGGGATTTTGATTCCAGCGACTGACAACTTCTTACAGGCAACTCCCCACAAACCAACCCCAAAATAACGCCGACAGCTTTTGGCGACTCCGCTGGGGATGTGCTTTTCTCTTCATACAATTCAAGAAATATTATTTTCACACATCGATAATGTGTCAATTTCCCTCTTGAACAAAATTACCCTTCTTCCGTTGGCATACTTTACCCATTTATGTCTTGGGAAAGTTCAATCAACTCCTTTGACTTCAGGACTAGCTGTTCAACCATCTTTGAACAGAGGGGTTCAAAAGACCATTAAGAACTCTTTAAATTTTTTTATGGGGTCGGATCCCCAATAGGTGTGTCGATGGACCAATTCCACCTGGGCATTCTCTGCCACTAATTGGGTCCCATACTGGTCCTTAAATTTCTTCACATCTCCCATCAAAATTTGATTTGCTATTTTGCAAATTAAACCAAATCATGTTGTGTTGCACGCACTTTAAAATTTTCTTATATTAATTAAATTTTACACCTTTTTAAACAAAGAAGTTAAAAATACCTGTAAATTAAGACATGCCCGGTCTACAAATCAACCTTTATTTTCACTGCTTGCACTAAAGATTATGAGGTTTTTGGCCATATAGCTAAACCTAAAACTTTCTATTTTATTGCCCGCTGCAATGGCCTAACCAACGCTGACCTTTTCCTGCAACCTGCCAACGGACCGCAGTGCCCGTAACGTCGCTCCCACCATCAAGTTTGGAGCTGGATTTGAAGACCTTGAGGTTATCCTCGAGAAAGCCCCATTCGTGGTAATGAAGATCGCTGCTCCAGAAATGCAAGAACCATCTGCAGAATTCAATTTGAACTACCTTCAGGACTTCCCTGCCTGCAAAAAAGCTAAAGCTACTGCCATCGCGACACCCGCCAAGCCTACTATCCTTGCTGCTACTAAGGGGAACGAAGTGATGGTCGTTGAAGATCCGACTGAGGGATTATCTTTCCCACCACCCATGTTTGAAATCGAGTTGAGCTCAAGGACTATACCACTGACCCAAACTCAAAGGAGGAATCACAATAGAAGAGTTCGAAGGGCCATCAAAGCCCAGACTCCTGAAAACACACCCGTTGAGGAGGAGCCTCATCTAATTGAAGAGGTGTTACAAGAAATTTATCCACTCCTACGAGGGAGTAGATTCCATCCTTTGACGGATACTGATGGATATGAGAGTATCCAGAGGATTGCTGCCGCATTACCATCACTCCATGGACACGGTGAGGAAGAAAGGAAGTTCACTCCTACTACTCGAGCTAGCACAGTTTTCAGAAGGCTTGCTACTGAGGAAGGATGTTCTATTAGTGAATTACTTAAGCGAGTGGGACATGCGATTTCCCCTCGTATGAAGAAAGAAATTTTGAAGGACGTTAAGTCCGTTAGAATGTCTCAAAAGTTGACTGAAAAGCCACCTTCTCGTATTCCCGTCTGGTTCCGTTTGGGGAACCGAGTTGATACTACTATAGTCACCACCTATCATACCACCACTAGGACAGCAGGTCGCCGACCGATTAAGTCGAGACTGGGTCTGAGGATCTTACCCGTCATTCCTACAATCCCGGAAAGGAAAATAAGACGGTTACCTGACACTGTAGCCGGTCTACACCACAGGGAGCATACCTTCCCTGGACATACCAATGTCTCTACTAAGACGTCCCGTCCTGAGACATCATCATCAAAGAAGAAAAGGGTATGGGTACCCAAGGTCACTACACCGATACAATTCAGTGAGCCTGCAAGACAAGAAGTAAAACCAGTGCCTGAAATATCTAACATCGTCGCGACAATAGCTAGCGAGATGGAGGAACAAATAGATGATGTCCATCAAGGTCCTCCAGATCTTAAAGCAATCAAGGAACTAATAATTGAGGAAAAAGTTGAGAAACTCAGGATCTAGATTTCTGAGTTAGCTCGAGAGCACAAAGTTTCTGTCAATAGTGATAATGAAGATTTTCATTACAGTCTTGGTGGAGGATTTCATGGATGTCCATGTAATCAAAACCAGAGCTACCACATCTGCGCGCGAGGCTCAACCCCACACTAAAGAGAATGCCGTAGATGAGCTGTGTAGGGTTATCCTCCTAAGGGATGAGCAAGTCAGCCTACTAGAGAAAAGAATAGAAGAGATGACTGCAGCTATGACCGCCATGGCCACCATTCAGGGGCAATCACAAGCACTAAGACTGGCTTCTCTAGAGATTAATCAGCCAAAAATCATACACATCACAGATGAAAGAAGGGAGGCTACTTTGGCAGACAAAGATGAACAACCAAAGGAGGATTTTCCATCAGTTGCATGCCAGAAAAAAAATTCAAGCAAATGGTTGAATAAGTACGGGATGCCTTAGACCAGTCCAAGGGCGGTGCATCAGTTTTAAAGGGTAGACCTTACTCGGAACAGTTTGATGCCGTCCCTCTCCCCAAGGGTTTTGTGACCCCGAAATTCAAGATATTCGATGAGACTGGAAATCCCAGACAGCACATAGCACATTTTCTAGCCAGTTGTGGCAACACGAGGATTAATGAAGCTCTACTCAGCCAACAGTTCGTCAGCAGCTTGTCAGGAATTGCTTTTGACTGGTACGCTGACCTACCTAACGGGTCAGTTAAAACATTTTCTGAGTTGGAACAGTTATTTGTGAAAAGATTTGCCGGAGCACAACACCATGTGTCTATTGGAGAGCTTATGATGGAAAAGCAAAGTCTAGCAAAACTTTGGTAGACTATATTTTGAGGTGGAGAAGCCTTAGCATGAAATGTGAACCTCAGCTACAGGAACATCAATCGATTGAGATTCTACTCAAAAGCATTCATGGGCCAGTAGCTTTCATGCTTAAGGGATTCACCATCAAATTCTTTGAGAAGCTACTCAGTAAAGTCAACAGTCTTCAAGAAGAAATGAAGCACATGGAGCCACATGAAAAGGCAAAGGTGACCAGAGTGTTCGAAAAGAAATCAGGAGTAGTCGCAACTGTCGACAAAGGAAAGCAACCGATAAAGAAGTATGCAGAAGAGCATCGCCAGTCTTCGTCAAAGTACTCTTAGGAACAGAACAGTCAATCTAACCAATGGCCACCTCAGGAGGGATCACCTCAAACAGCAGGTAAAAGAATATCCCTGTTAGAGCGATAGAGAGTTGTGTATTCCTTCAAGGATGAGGTCGTACCAAAAATATTCAAAAGCTTGATTAAGAAACCAGAATTCAAACTACCTGATCCAAAGAAACCCGAAGAGGTGGATAAGAAGAATGAACCAAATTAATGCCCATACCACCGGTTGCTTGGGCACACTATAGACAAGTGTTTCGTCTTTAAGGACTGGCTCAAGAGAAACCTCAAGGAAGAGAACATTACAATCCGGAAGGAGTATTTGAGAGAACTTGAAAAAGGCTCCATAAACATGGTTTCAGCTGAGTCAGTCTCTTTGATCGATCCGTATATTGAAATAGAAGGATGGAGTACAACTTAGGATGAACTCAAGAGGGTCCTTAATCAAATATAGGATTCATCAAAACAAGCTTCAGCAAATACCGAAGAAGAATGGAATGAGATTTGGAGCAGATCGTCCAAGAAGATACTGAACAAGATACAGTCTGCATCAAAATAAGCCTCCATTCAGAATCCGCAGCATACCGAGCCCGAGATGAAGATTTCGCCAAAAAATCCATCATCGTCAAGGACAAAGAGCAAGAAAAATAAAAGCGTCACTTCCAAGATTGATAGCATGGGGGGAGGATAGGGGCTGCCTCTACTAGGCTGGTTGTCTCAGATTTGGGGAAGAAAATCCTCGAACCCTTGACTTTGTATGATTATCTTTTTGTCCCTCCAGGGTCTTATAAATATAATGATTGTGATTTTGGCTATATTTTGACTATTTCTGGTGATAACAAAACTGATTATGACTGATCTAGCTGCGATCTAGATCCTTAAAACGATCCTCAAATTGTACTCGAGTCTGATGAACTTATTGTCAAGTCCAAAGAAGACATCAATGATATTGCTTACGACAGCACCGATAATGAAGAGCCAACTTTTGAGTGTCATGGTACACCGCTTTCCATCAACGTAGATCTTTCCAAAGAAGAGGAAGAGACATCAGACGATTCAATAATGATATCTCAAGAAGAAGAAATCACAGAAGTCAACTTAAGGAGTGGAAAAGTGTTATCACTAAGAACAACTCCAACAGACAAAGGAAAATAGATAACGACTCGAGAAGATATACCCCCATCTCCGCCAGTGGAAGAACCACATAATTAAGATAAAATCAAAGGATCATGCAAAGTAGACCACAACTCCAGTGGAAGAACCACATAATCAAGATAAAATTGGAGGACCCTACAAAGTAGACTACAACGAGAATAAAATCGAAGGATCATACAAAGTAGACTACAACGTGCTAGCTCATCTTAGGAAGTTGCCGGCCCAACTAAGCATCTACGACGCTCTGATCCTATCAAAGAAGATGAGAGAATCTCTGGTTACAGCTTTACTTGAACCTGAAATTTGCTTAGCTCAGTTGGCTAGCACATCCTTAGATGAAGCTTTCTCATTGAGAGAACAGTCAGAGGTAACCTTCGCAGATGAAGACTTGCTGCTCGGTACCGCTGACAACAACCGTCCGCTCTACATCTCCGTCAACATTGGTAGATTTGTGTCATCTAGAGTTTTAGTGGATTCTAGGGCATCTCTTAACTTGATGAGCCTACGGACATTGGCCTATTTGGATATTGAAGCTCAAGAGCTTACTTGAAGCTCAAGAGCTTACGGCCGATAAGATGATGTTAAGAGGATTCAACCAAAAGGGAGAAATAGCCCTCGAATTAATTACATTACTTATGAAGGTTGGAGAACTCGTAACAAACATTAAATTTCATATAATTGACGCTGAGACCTCTTTTAACGCTATATTGGGTTGACCATGAATTCATGAGCATAATATGGTTCCATCATCCTTACACTCGTGCATTAAATGCCGCAAAGATGGTCAAGAAAATTGCATCAAGGGAGACCTACAACCATTTTCAGTGCATGAAGGGGGTCGACCGTGGATTCATGAGCACAATATGGTTCCATCATCCCTACACCAGTGCATCAAATATCACAAAGATGGTCAAGAAAATTGCATCAAGGGAGATCTACAACCATTTTCAGTGCATAAAGTTGGTATCCATGAAGATGCTGCCTACTATGTGCCTCCAAAGAAAACTATCTTTTATCGTGAAGTTATCACAAACAAAGATGGAGATTCAGAAGAATCAAAAAGAGGAGGCCATTTAACTCCGCTTCAGCAATCTTCCACCACTCCTTTACAAAGAGATGGTGAAAGGCCTTTTAGTTTTGCGCACCTGAGGTCGAGGCCAGGGATGTGGACGAGGAAGGATCAATTTAATTGTTGGACGGACTAGGCCAACTATCAACTTTGGTGATGAAGACAGTTCTGAAGAAAAAAAAATGATGATAAAGCAGAAGAAACCTCAGTACGAGATATCTCTAGAAGAAATAGAGAGGAATGAATATGAAACAATGTATGATCGGATAAACCACTAAGTGAATACTATGACCCTTACTTCGATTCTCCCTCAAAAGGTCAAGAGTTTAGAGGTCAAGGAAGTTCATAGTGTTGGTTCAAAGCCGATCAAATTTTATCGTGCTTCTACCTCTCCTGAGCTTGAAAAAAATGTAAATTTGGATGTTGATTGTAATGAATTAATGGAATTGCCTTTTAGTTACTTCTCGCCTTGTGTTCAAAGGTTAATTCAACAGGGACACTTACCGAAACGAATGCCAAAAGATAAATTTCAACTTTTGAAAATTTATGGAATAGTAAAAATCGAACTCCAAATTCAAAAGAGGGTCTCGGATTTGGTACAGTCGGACCAATCGATGATTTTGAATTTTGCATGGTTGTTACTGGTGAGTCAGAAGTTGATTGCCTCGATATAGAGGGTGACTATACTGACCAACCAATAGAAGATGCTCTGCCAGAATTTAAGGAAGAAATTAAATCCATCGTGGATGAATTGAAAGAGATTAACCGCGGGACTGATGAGCGACCTCGGGTTACATTTATAAGTTCTCTACTTGATGACGAAGAATCTGAAGAATTGATCAAACTATTAACAGAATTCAAAGATTGCTTTATATGGAGCTACGATGAAATGCTAGGACTGTCAGCACAGGTTGCAGTCCATAAACTTGAGGTGGACAAGAATATAACCCCAGTAAAACAGGCTCCCAGGAGAATGCGCCTCAAAATAGAACAACAACTCATCGCTGAAGTGAAAAAGTTGATAGACGCCAACTTTGTTAAAGAAGAGAAATACCCCAGGTGGTTAGCTAACATTATACCTGTTAAAAAAAAAAGGCAGATCCGCGTCTGTGTCGATTTCAGAGATTTGAACAAGGCATGTCCAAAAGACGAGTTTTCACTACCTATACCAGAGATGGTGGTGGATATCGCTTCAACACATGAGATTTTCTCCTTCATGGATGGATCGTTGGGATATAATCGAATCAAGATGGCTCCCGAGGATGCAGTGCTTACGGCTTTTAGAATACCGATTGGAATTTTCTGCTACACAGTGATGTCGTTCGGATTGAAGAACTCCGGAGCAACATATCAGCGTGCAATGCAGAAGATTTTTGACGACCTCATTCACAATCAAGTAGAATGCTATGTGGATGATTTGGTCATCAAATGTAAATAGAAAATAGACCATTTGTATGATTTGAGGATCGTGTTTCAACGGTTACGATGATATGACCTTAAAATGAATCCCTTGAAGTGCGCCTTTGGCGTTACCTTCGGGAAGTTTCTAGGATTCATTGTCCGTCATCGGGGAATCGAGATCGACCCGGATATGATTAAAGCTATCTTAGAAATGCCTCCCCTTAAATCCTTGAAGCAACTACATTCCTTCCAGAGGAAGTTGGCATATCGGAGACGCTTTATTTCTAATCTCTTAGGTAGGTTTCACTCATTCTTGGCATTAATTAAAAATGACGCCAAATTTATTTGGGAAGAGAAATGTCAGCGGGCCTTTGAGGACGTTAAAAAATATTTGATGACACCTCCTATTTTGGCATCCCCTATCCCGGGGAAACCGTTAATAGTTTATACCGTGGCTTTGGATGACTCTTTCGAAGCCCTCTTAGCCAAAGTCAATGAGGAGGGTAAAGAAAATGCACTCTACTACTTGAGTCATCGTATAATACCGACGGAGATAGAGTATCCACCTATTGAGAAGCATTGTCTAGCATTAATTTTTGCTGCCCAAGGCTTAGACATTACATGCTTTCTCATAAGATTACCCTAATTTCGAAAGTTAATCCATTGCAATATCTGATGACCTGACCAACACTCTCCCGACGTTTAGCAAGATGGTAAATGATCTTATTACAATTTGATATAACTTTTGTTCCCCCAAGGGACAGATACTAGCAGACTTTCTAACTGTACACCCACTGCCAGCTGGGTCCTCTCTCAACGATGAGTTACCAGATGAGCAAATACTACAAATAGAATTTTCTAGTGCACAGTGCTGGGAAATGTACTTCGATTGTGCTTCGTCAGCCAGGAAAGACAAGGGATCAAGCACAGTTATAACAGGCAAAGCAGGGATTGGTTTGATCTTTATTATGCGAGATAAGGGTATGATGAGGTACTCATACCACCTGGTAGAGCCGTGCACCAACAATGAAGCAGAATATGAAGCTTTAATCACCAAATTGGAATTGGCAATCTCAATGGATATAACAAACATTGTCATCTATGGTGACTCTTAACTTGTCATCCAACAGGTCGCCAAACAATATAGAATTCTGAAACCGAGACTAGCAGTGTACCATCAATACATAATAAAGATCTTGAAGCAGATTCCTGAGGTGACTTTCTACCGGATTCCTCGAGGAGATAATGCTCATGCCGACGCTCTAGCAAAACCCGCTAAGGAAATGGCGTGTCCCATGGAGGATTCCATCGAAGTCACGGTGAAAGGAAGACGAGTTTTGTCTAGAAACAACTTTGAAACTCTACACAAGCTTGGAAAAGAGGAAACAATAAATACCGTTGCAGACATCAACGAAGATTGGCGTAAGCCATTAATAAAATATTTGCATACTGGAAAGCTGCTAGGAGACAAGTCTGAGGCGCACCACATCACAAGAAGGGCCATGTCTTACGCCCTGATGGGAAATGTTATCTACAGAAGATCGTTCAACCAAATGTGGCTACGGTGTTTGAGCAGGGCCGATGAACAAAATATTGTCAAAGAGGTACATGTCGGATTGTGTGGCGCTCACCAGTCAGGGCCAAGAATGAAAATGAAGATCAAAAGACTCGGATATTATTGGCCAGCAATGTTGTCCGATTGCATGGATATAGCCAGAAGATGTCACCAATGATAAGTGCATGGGGTGGTCTTACACCAGCCTTCGAATGTGCTACACCCAACTATTGCCTCGTGGCCATTCGACTGTTGGGGCATGAACATATTAGGTCCGATAGATTCTCCATCTTCCAAGTGACATAGATTTATACTTGCCGCTACAAATTACTTCTCCAAATGGGTAGAGGCAGTACCATTCAATGAGGTTATGACACAACACGTCCTTCAATTTTTTAAAGGCCAAATTTTCTACCGCTTCGGAGTACCGCGAAGAATAATCTCTGACAATGGGACACCTTCTAAAAGTATCAAGATCAACAATTTTGTCAGAATACATGGGATAGATTGGAGATACTCTACAATCTACTATCCTAGAGCAAATGGTCTGGCTGAAGCATTCAACAAGACACTGGTGAAAGCTTGAAAAAACACTGGATGAAAATAAAAGAGATTGGCACAACAAACTGTTAGAAGCCTTGTGGGCCTACCAGACGACTTTCAGGACTCCCACTCAGTGTACACCTTATATGCTCGTATGTGGGCCTACCGGACGACTTTCAGGACTCCCACTCAGTGTACACCTTATATGCTCGTGTACAGGACCGAGGTCGTGCTCTGTGAAATCCAGAGACCATCTCTCAGAGTCGCCATTGCCAACCAACTCAAAACGAAAGAATGCGCAAAACTCAGACTTGAAGAACTGGAGAGTCTCGAGGGAAAGCTATTGGAAGCACAACAACATTTGGAGCTCTACCAGGCAAAGATGGTACAAGCCCATGACAAATTGGTCCGCCCAAGGACATTCAAAGTTGGTGATTTCATACTTGTGCTCAAAAGACCTATTCTTGCACGCCGCAAAATAGGTTGAAAACTCAAGCCAACTTGGGAGGGACCATTTGCCGTTGAGAAGGTTTATACAAGAGGAACCTACCAGTTAGTGGACTTCCGGGGTGAAGGACCCATGTTACCGATAAATGGACGATACCTGAAAACCTATTACGCAACCTGATGCTGCTCAATGCCGCTTGCCTCTGCTTGCTTTGAAAATTTGAAACATTAATTGTTTTAGGGTTATTTACGTGGCCAAATGTCTATGACGGGGTCTAAGTTTTGTAATTAACCTCATTATAATGAAAATTTTGAGAAGATTTCTGAATTTCACACGTTCTTATTTCGACTTTTGAATTTAAATATTCTACTAAATTAAACGAAACTCACACATAAAATGAATAACCCTCTTCACAAAAAAAAACTAAAATTTATTTTAATAAATACTTTGTTTTGTTCTTGTTCATGCCAAGCTTCGACCCACTAACATTTTTCCTGTCGTCTATAGGACAGAGGCTGATCTTTGCCTTCCAGGATGGCTGGAACCTCGCACTGAATGAAGAGATGGTGGCTGATCTTTGCCTTCCAGGACGGCTGGAACCTCGCACTGAATGAAGAGATGGCGCCACAAGGAGGTTTCATAGATTTCAACGTGGATTTCAACCAGGTTGATATGGACTATGAGGGTCCTCTCATGGATGTAGTCAGCAATAAAGAAAAGGAGGGACTGCCTTCACTGTTGAGGGTGACCACTCAAGACAATGTGTCACGTAAAGGTAAAATCAGGATAGCGGAACAAGATCTGATGGAGGGACCAACCGTCTGCCCTTCATGGTAGCTACTCCACCAAGGGACCTGATAGCCACCCGTAATGAACGATTACCGAATACTCCACTCCGCAGGATGCAGTGCAAAAATTCCAGCTAAAAGAAATAGAGAGCCTTTCTGCGAGAGGAATGCAAACGCCAAAGAAACGTGAGCAGTTTTCTTACCCCCGTTCCTGAAGGACATGTTTACGACCAAGATCTGAGAGAAACTTCTGCCAGCCTGCCCACTATAGATGAAGAGTCAAGATTTGTGACAGAATCAGATGTGCTCCTAGTTCCATATATTTTATGCAGGGGTTGCCCAACATGCAACGTTGAGGTACCGGTCGGGACATTAGTCACGGGGCGCATTTGTAGAATACCCGGACTGCAACGTTCTGCATCTACAGTGTTTCAGTACATTAGAAGAATGCACTTCAAGCACCAGCGAGTCTCAGACTCTGGACTTCGTGACAAATGAACCATATGTCCCACTTGGGATAGATCAGCACGCACCATGGAGCCCAGAATCATACATCTCACTAGAGGTTGAATCTCATATTCCGGATCGACCAACACCAGTTTAGGTTATCGCCGAGGCCCAAAGGAAGGAACGCCCATGGCAGCTGCCAACTTCTGGTATGGTAGAATACTACAAGATAAGCAGAGTAAATAAAAGAAAATTCAAGTTCTATGAAGAGGTTCAGGGAAAGTTTGTCAACTTATTGGAGGGCCTAGAGCTGTATAGCATGGTTTGCTCTGAAACGGATGAAAAGAGTATTCTGGACTACATCTTTGATTTAAGAGATAGAGGTCGAGTGGGCCTTCTCATGGAGAGAACATATTTCGAGCCGAAAAAATGGATGAGGGGAAAGGGAAGAATCACCATCCAATGCGGCTGTTGATAAAATTTCACGAACGACAGACAGGGGAATCCGCCTGAGATCCTCATACACGATAAAGTGGATATGTTACCGCTGATGATAAAATGGATGATCAAGAGAATAGTCAAGTGAAATATTCTACTTGCTACTTGCATTCCCAACAGTTGCATCATTAACATTTATGAAGAAAGTAGCATTCCCCCACACATCGACCATCATGATTTTGTGAGGCTTTTCTGCACGGTCTCATTCATGAGTAAAAGCAATATTATGTTCGGAAAAGAAATTGATATAGTCGGCCTTGGCAAATTCAGAGGAGCTGTGGAGATTCCTCTTCCAGTTGGTTCAGTGCTTGTCCTGAAGGGCAATGATGCAGACATTGCCAAGCACTGCATTCTAGGAGTGCGACACCGTAGGGTGTCTGTAACCTTCCGCATAATGGAAGACAGTAAAATACCGTATGGATTCCAGCAGGACCCATAATTGGAGGAGTTATTTCCATACGAGCTATGAGAAGGTTGTACCTCTAAGTACCTATGAAGGGAACTCTTATCCTGGAGCATGACTTAGAAGGTCTGCTTGATCAGGAGCTCAACATACCTGGTACAGAGGGTT
Source organism: Phalaenopsis hybrid cultivar (assembly GCA_002079205.1). Classification (NCBI taxonomy): domain Eukaryota; kingdom Viridiplantae; phylum Streptophyta; class Magnoliopsida; order Asparagales; family Orchidaceae; genus Phalaenopsis; species Phalaenopsis hybrid cultivar. Next base: position 181,460 of record JXCR01111389.1, on the reverse strand, counting down.
CACTTTCTTTCTTTTAATAGCATGAAATGTATCTGATGTATGCAGTCTACAGTGTATTCATATCATGAGATGATTCTTAATGTATTTCAACATGAATTACATGGTGTACCTTTTGAGGCGTTAGCCTATGTCTGATTTATGGCATCCCTTTTTGGGGCAAATTAACGGAATTTTCTCTCAAATTGTGCCTTTTTGTCAGTTTCCTTTTTGTGTGATGGATGAAAGTCGTAAACCAGGTGATGGTTCAAAATTTAAATGAACAAAGAACAAAACAACAAATCTTCAACAACAAAATAAAATACAAATGAAAAATAATCATAAATGAGTGAATAACAAAATAAATTTCTTTTAAAAATCAACCAATTAAAATTAAAACTTTAATAATAAAGTTTTAAAAAATTAAATGTGATGAAAACAACAAGAAAATAAAATGAACCTGGTTAGTGGATGCTTCCGTTTTTGGAATTTCCTACTCTTTGTGCACGCAACACAACCATCGTTATCTACCTAAACTCTCTTCGCATCCCCGCAGAATCTTGCATTCTGTTCAAAACTCCACAAAGCTCTACAAATCTTCTTCAACAAAATCAACATTTCCACATGACACACTTCTGCAAATTCAACACCTCAAGCTCTTTGTAAATTTCAAATCACATCTTCAAATCAGTACCTAAATCCTGATTCTCACATTTCGAGGTCGATACCTAAATTTTGACTCTCTCCTTCAAATTGATACCTACATTTCAATTCTCTCATCTTCAAATTGATACATACATTTCAATTCTCACATTTCGAGGATGATACCTAAATTTTGACTCTCCTTAGAATTGATACCTACATTTCAATTCTCACATCTTCGAATTGATACGTACATTTCAATTCTCACATCTTCGAATTGATACCTACATTTTAATTCTCACATCTTTGAATTGATACCTACATTTCAATTCTAATGNATTCTCACATCTTTGAATTGATACCTACATTTCAATTCTAATGTTTGAGTCAATATCTAAATCCTGATTCTCACATTTTGAGGTCGATACCTAAATTTTGACTCTCTCCTTGAAATCGATACCTAAATTTCAATTCTCACTTTCGAATCAGTCCTACATTTCTGATTCACTCAGAATTGACCTACATTTCAATTCTCATTTCCGAATCAGTCCTACATTTCTGATTCATTGCATTCGAGGTCGGTCCTTACATTCCGACGCTTTCTTTTGAGAATTGACCTACATTTCAATTCTCCTTTAGGTCGGTCCTTACATTCTGACACTCTCTTTTGAGAATTGACCTACATTTCAATTCTCACTTCTGAATCAGTCCCTCATTTTTGATTCATTACATTTGAGGTCGGTCCTTACATTCCGACACTCTCTTTTGAGAATTGTCCTACATTTCAATTCTCACTTTTGAATCAGTCATACATTTCTGATTAATTACATTAGAGGTAGGTCCTTACATTCCAAATTGAGAGTTGACCTACATTTCAGTTCTCATTTCTGAATCAAGCCTACATCTCTTATTCATTACATTTGAGATCGGTCCTTACATTCCGAGGCTCTCTTTTGAGAATTGACATACATTTCAATTGCCATTTTCACCTTTTTGATTCATTACATTCGAGATCAGTCCTTACATCCCCACTCTCTCTCTCTCTTTTTGAATTGACATTTAATTTTCAATTCCCACCTTGGGGTCAGCACTTACATATTGACTCCCATCCTTTGGAAATCTTAGAAATTTCATAATTGAAAGACCACTCTCTGATCCCTAGCGAGAGTCCCTACTTCTTGACTTGATCAAACACTCACCTGCTAATTCCTCAGCGAAAATAAATCACACACATGACCCTACACATATTTTTGAGTCTGTTGACTTAGAGGTTGTATTGGTTTTCGTTGATCTTGTCGGTCAACGCCAATACGCGCGGTGTGCTTGCCCAGCACACCCCACCTATTGGGGGTCCATTTGTTGACCTCACTTTTGGTTGAGGTTTAGTTTT